>CALNXI010002556.1:37443-54190 GCA_942486025.1 Porites evermanni | reverse complement strand
GTTTGTGACATGTCATAGTTTAGTATAATGTGTGGGAGTTGTTGTTGTGGCGAGGGGGGGGTGGGGGGGGGGGGGGGGGATTGGGGGAGTCGGAGCAAAGCTTGCCTTTGTTGGCATGGGGCGCCACATAACAGGGTCATAACATTACTCTAAGCAAGCCTCATTTTGTTTTCAACCCCACACCCCTAGCCTCCTGATAATCATTGCACAGTCCCTAAGGTAAAAGTTGAGAATCAGTTAAATCATTTTACATTTGCCACGAATAGTTGCAAATTGCTACGAATAGTTACAAACAAACTTGTCTCTTTTGACGAGTATCACTGAATGTTTTCCCAATTGTACATTTACATGTACTACTACTTTAACTTCAATTCATGATGTCCCTGACGACACAATACCTGCGTCCTCTTGTATTCAACTTCCTTTCATGAAAGCGCCTAATGCTTTGCGCCTTTGAACGACGAAAACTTTTGCAACTGATCAAACTCTGACAACCTGAACCTGACTCGCTCTTCCTATTTATCTTTTAATAATAGAATATACTTTCTCCTTGCCCTTAATATGTTCCTAGCTGCTCTGGCCGTTTTGTGCCCCGTGCCCTTTTTTTCAAGGTTTAGTTAGCCTGCATGATATTCTTGAACAGAACACAGGTTAATATAGGCTTAGCGGCCAGTCCGTTTTATTTCCTCTCTGAATAAAGCGTGATCTAACAATAGCACTCTTTTTCTCCATGTTTTTCTTTGCGGTGATATTTTATTTACGTCGTGTAAACAATTCACTGCGTTGTAAGTCGCATTGTACTTTTTCTTGATAGGGGCATTGTGTCCGTTTACAGATTTGGTTTTCCATAAAAGCAAGAAAGGTGCCCCACGCAATACATTTTTCTGCATAGCAAGCACTCGACAACAGGCTGCAACGCAGAGCTTTCGCAAGTAAGTCGGTTTCTCCAAAACTCTTTATTGTTTTGGTTTTTTATTATTTTGTTCTTCCTCTTTTCATTTTTATTCTTTTCCAGTTTTTTAATCGGTGGTTTAANTTGTACATTTACATGTACTACTACTTTAACTTCAATTCATGATGTCCCTGACGACACAATACCTGCGTCCTCTTGTATTCAACTTCCTTTCATGAAAGCGCCTAATGCTTTGCGCCTTTGAACGACGAAAACTTTTGCAACTGATCAAACTCTGACAACCTGAACCTGACTCGCTCTTCCTATTTATCTTTTAATAATAGAATATACTTTCTCCTTGCCCTTAATATGTTCCTAGCTGCTCTGGCCGTTTTGTGCCCCGTGCCCTTTTTTTCAAGGTTTAGTTAGCCTGCATGATATTCTTGAACAGAACACAGGTTAATATAGGCTTAGCGGCCAGTCCGTTTTATTTCCTCTCTGAATAAAGCGTGATCTAACAATAGCACTCTTTTTCTCCATGTTTTTCTTTGCGGTGATATTTTATTTACGTCGTGTAAACAATTCACTGCGTTGTAAGTCGCATTGTACTTTTTCTTGATAGGGGCATTGTGTCCGTTTACAGATTTGGTTTTCCATAAAAGCAAGAAAGGTGCCCCACGCAATACATTTTTCTGCATAGCAAGCACTCGACAACAGGCTGCAACGCAGAGCTTTCGCAAGTAAGTCGGTTTCTCCAAAACTCTTTATTGTTTTGGTTTTTTATTATTTTGTTCTTCCTCTTTTCATTTTTATTCTTTTCCAGTTTTTTAATCGGTGGTTTAAAGGTTGCTGCCGAATTTTGTATACTAGATATGTAACGACTGGCTTCGCAATTCAAGGCTGTAAACAAATTCACTATCAAACTAGAAACAAGCTCCTATGGATATTTTATATAATGCGAGGGACTAAAACTTTCGAAAGTGTAACGGATACATTATAGTAGCTGCTTTTGCGTCACAGAACTGACTTTTTTAACGACCAGGGTTTCTGTTTAGTACCAGTAAAATTAAAAAAAGAAAGAAAGAAAGATAAAAACTTAAAAGGGTAGTCCCCAGTTGTTTCAACTCTTGATAATTTGTTACTCAGTTTCACACCTAAAATAAATTAGGGAGATAATTAGAGGCCGGGCAAGAAAAAACGGCCGATGTAAAGGTAAAGGTAATGAACACACGACTAGCCTGTCAGGATCACAGTTTATACGACTTTAAAAAGTTTCCGGTTTTCGCGTGAGACGGTAAAAATAATTTTTGCAATTAATGTTGCTGAAGCAAACACATATTCTTACTTAAATCAGCTTTCTTTTTCACTATAATATTGTTTTAGTTGTTAATACTGAACACTGATTCATGATAGATTCAACCTAACGGATTCACGCTGCATCTTGTCATGCGCATTTTAGCCTTCCTCACGTTTACCTCCTGTATTGCATTAAGTCAGTTGTCTTCTGCTAAGTCATCGAGTAATCAAGCGGACGTCGTGCAAGGAGAGAAGAAGTGTGATGAGGTGAGTATAACAACAATTTCTTGACAAAATCGGGCCAGTCGATGACATTCATTGTACAATAAATGGTTGTTTAGAAGCTGTCACTTAAGCAGCAGAGTATTTATCTCATTTTTCTATCGCATGGAGCGTCCTGCGAGCGAATCATCATGTCAGCATTTTCTACCATCCCTTAGAAAGGTTTAATCAATAGAATTTTTATTTGTTACTGATTCATAATCTCTTCGCCCAAAGGACGCCCGCAGTTTCTCTGTTTTTGACGCTGCCACTTTTCTGCCCCTACACATTTTTTCCACAGATTTTCACTCGGGCGGGCATTATTATCTATTTTGTGACTTGCTAAACCACGTGAATGATCTTGCACTGAATTTTCTTCTCACTCTCCTTGACAATCGGGGACACTTTTATTTGTACTACTGATAATTGGAAAGGCCAGTACTGCCGAGCATGTTTTGAGAATGGATATGCATTACTGGTAGTGAGGAAAAGACACAACAACAGTGCCCCACAATGAGAACCTCCAGTTACTAAATAGCTAGCTGGTTATTCCGGCGCCTTTTCACTCTTTGTTTTAGTATATGAGTTACGAGGAATGTGTAAAGCAGGCTGCGGCGACCACTGCAAAATGTCGCAGATCAAACAGTTCACACCTAAACGTTAACAAAATTTGTACCGACTTCGATCAAAAGCTAAAGAAGCTTTGCAGCGCCCATAGCGGAAAAGGTGAGTGCTAGCTAACTCGGATCATCGTTGCCTTAAACTCTTCTGAGGGGATATAAAACGTTCAGAAGGAGGCTTTATTCTTGGCGTCCGAAGTATCTCGTAGTTTTGGAATTTTGTTGCAAAACAAGTTGCCAAAAAATTAGCCCCGGACTTAGATCATAATGAACGCTCACACCATTATGACCAATTTTATCAAACCATCGTTAAAACATTTTTTTTTTGCATTAAGAGCTATTCCTGGAAAGTAAAAGTTCACTTTTAAGGTTCTTTCTTAACGATCCAAAGGGGAATCTATCAATACGAGGGCTAGATTTCGTTGCCGTAAATTTGTCTTGGGCCTCCTACATTACTACTTGGGATATTTATATTGCTATTGCCGCCTTGAACTTTAACAACCAAATTGCTTTGTTGACGCGTTTAAATGAAGAGAAACAAAGTATTCCAAAAGTTTAAAATCAAGAATCTATTGTAGAATAAACCCAGCCCACTCTCGTGATCAAAAGCATCTTCTAACTCTGAATCCTATCTTTTTTAATTAGCATCCTGTCTGGAGTGTTTTGATAAACTGGAAGAAGCTGTGGAAGGATGCAAAAATTTATCCGAGATCATTCATTGTAAAAATAACATCACAGCCACAGAATGCGAAGAAATGAAAGCGTCTCTTATCAGCTACTGTAGCAGTAAAGAATGTGACGGTTAGTGTAATTGAAAGAGAACTTCCACAAAAAAAATAGCTATTATTGTTTACAGGGAAAGCCACAGAAGGCATAAAACAAAAAACAAAAAATAAAACTGAAAAACTGACAGAGTGATATTTTACACGGGACGATTCGCAAGGACAATTTTTAGCGCAACACACCTTGCAATGTTGGAACAATGTTGCAGCTACTCAAACCAATGTCGCACACAATGTTGCAACGCTGTGTTGCACCTTATTGCTTCTGTTTTTTGGTTATTACTTCATCGGAAAAGAGGCAGTGTTTTAAATTTTAGAAGAATTTAAATTAAAGTGCATCGGTGCTAATGAAACACCAAAGCTGAGGTACATTTTCTTTCAGTTTGCAAAGATCTTTACTGTCGCAACGGGGGGAAGTGTGCTGGGCCTTCAGCTGTGTGGTGCACTTGCCTGGCAGGATACACTGGAGCTTTTTGTTAAAAGGAAGGGAAAAGTAAGTATCATGAAAATATAATTTTACATGGGATACTTGCAGTGATTGCTTGGGATTTTAGCCTTCACGTAAACTACCATCTCAGTGACAGAACAAGTAATGGTGATAATTAAAACCGAGATGGGGATGGCCTGCTTTGAATGGTCAGGGTTTTCCTGTGCAATTAACTGATAAAACCTTTTTTCCTTCTACTGAACTTTTTTGTGAGTAAAACATTATTCAACAGTTCAAGATATTTTTACCAAGTAACATGCCTTAGTAGTGACTTTCAATGGAGTCGTATCTGCTTCGTTAAAAGTATATGAAAGTAGCCCTTTTCTTTTTTTTTTCAGGCAAATGTACACCAAAGCCCTGTAAAAACGGCGGTACTTGCATTGGAGACAACCGATGTAAATGCCCACCTTCCTTTTACGGTGCTCAGTGCGACAGGACGAGCAGACTGGGAACCAAAGAGAACCCGGCACCCAACGCTCAAGCAATCCTTGACGCCGGAGAAAGTCAGGGCAGTGGCATGTATTGGATACAGCCCCCAAATGAAACGGCCCGCGCTGAAACGTACTGCAACATGAGCTTCGCTGGTGGAGGGTGGATGCTAGCAAGTTACGGCTACGTTCATACACCGAATGAAAATGTCAACAACAAGGACAACAAGGCAATACCCAACATGAACAATCCCTTTGGTTACAGCTGGCTTCCTAACAGACGCAGTTCCTCAAATGGCGTGATTAATCTACCGCATGGCGGTGTTAAAATCGCCAATAATGCTAATTACATGATCATGGCTGCTGGTAATAACCCAGCATCTGGGGGAATCTATCAATATGCATATGTATACCGCATTTTTCTAAGTAAAAACCCTTACAAAGTTACATTTTTAAATCATAACCGCTTTAATGGCGGACAGCAAGGTCGTATGCATGTAACTAAATTTGTGGTTGAAGCGTTGAAAGGAGAAAGTGGGACATATGTTCGATTTGCCTTGGGGGAGGCCCTGGGGGTAACATGGAGCGACTCTTACCCTACCGGATACGGTTTTAATGATAAAAAATCCACAAATGCGGGCTTTAACAAGGGTCCTTTTTTTCCCAGTGTCGATTCCGGATCAGGACGTAGCCCGTGTTCTTTTTGTACTCCGACCAATTTCAAGCCGGATGTGCCAGGTGGCAATCCTCACTACACTCATCGTGGGTGGTATACTGCAAACGGTTACGGGAAGACGGGCCAGTCTTCCATTTGGTTTAAATAAACGGCACCTAGCGAGAGTAACAGCATTACACAGCAGTCACTAGAACTACATTACATCGCTTTTTCATGATTTTTTTTTAACTTGAAAGGTTTACCTTTGTAACTTAATACGGTGGTATTATATTTTAGTGTGGGTTTGGAGAATAGAGGATTCAAGAAGTTGCAGAAAACATGATATATTGTACATTGTACTCCCTATCTGTCTCATTGTTCATCATTAGCGAAGAGCTTTCGTTAAGTTTGGAAATCAGTTAAACCTACAGATTTTCCAGTTATCTGCCAGCAGACAACTGAGATGTTCATGTAGCATGTAGGCATGTTGGGGGATTACAGAAGTTCCTGTTTTGTGCGGTTAGCTTAGCACTTTTACCGCACTAGCATTTAATTGGTTCTTTGGTACTTGTCAATGACGATAGTGTAGCTGTCAGCTGTTCTCTACATGTTAAGCCACACAGGGTATGCTACTTAAAGTTATCACGGTCAGGTAACCCAAACATGTCTACTTTTTGTTTATTTAATTCGCTGGTGATGGGCTTGCTAGTTGGTAGCTTTAGTTGAAAAGATAGGAGTAAGAAACAGTTCCTGCAAAAAGAATAAAATTGCTGTGGAATAACATAGCGTCTTGGTACCTGACTTGTCAATTGATTTGGCTAGTATTTCAGTTCCACACATCTAAACGTTCAACTATTTTTTTTTTTCACCCGGCTATTTATATTCCGGACGGAGAATTTTCTCACTTAATTCAAGTCATCTTTTACATGCAACCTAAAAAAGATAATTTTTGTTGTCATTAACTGGAAGGACAAATCGCTACAAGAACATCGGTGCCAAAAAAATGCTTTTTAAACAGACTGAGATTTTTTTTCCATAAAGTTTCAATTTCTTTTGCACACCCGTTCCGCTGATCGCGAAATTGACAGGCTTATGGCTGACGTCATGAGACATAAATTCAGAAACTGATCAAAGACGGGATTGTATATATGTATGCTTGTCCAACTTTATAGGGTCGCCAGTATTGTTTCATATCAATCTACGTAACGCATCTTACTGGCATGTTTTACCTTTGAACAGCAGTTTCAGTTTGTGAATTGGAAAAAGTATTTGTACAACTCCGCAGTTGTTTACTTGTATCTAAAGTCACGTGACTGTTCCTTTACGTCATGTCTCCTTTGTTTCCGGGAGCCTTTCGAGAGAGGACTTAAACGAATGAACGTTTAAGAAAAAAATTCTTAAAAAATCACGTTGTGTTCAAATCACATTTTTTCATCAAAGGTTCCTGTAGAAATGTGTTGTAATTTAGTAGGGCTTCACGTATTTAGAAGGCTTGTTTGAATAGTAAACGCTATAAGCTTGTCTGACTAAGCACATGGTAAACGAACGAACTGTGCACGTGCAAAGTATATGGGATATAACAAATGCCAAATGCCCCCACTTGAAATCAAGGTAAGAAAAAAGAAACTTAATTAATACAGCGATAATGTAGTTTACTAATAGAGCCCATGTAAGTGTCTTGAGCATCTCTCGTAATTCTGGTAAAAATAGTACAACTTCTGAGGCGGTTTGCACTAGCTGAGTGGATACCCTCGCTCAAACTTTTCAAGGGTTGAGGTTTGTAGTGTCGGATCTTGCACGGACACATCCGACTATGTACAGGAAGTATCCGTTTTGCTATAATTTATAGCCGGAGTATCAGGTACAGGTATGGCTTCCCTCGACGCTGGAGGAGTAGGTGTGGCAACAGGCATATCAGCCTTTTTATAGGTTTGCTGGACAAAACATCTGAATACACATTGTCTTTGCCACTCGTGAATTCAATAGCGTAGTCATAAGCAGCTAAAAGCAATTGCAACTTTTTGATTCTTGCAGTTGCCAACTGGGGAACAGGCTTGTGTTCTCCGAATAAGGTGATCAGCTCTTTATTATCCGTAAGAAGTTTGAAATGTCTTCCTTACAGGTACTGACGAAATTTGATGACATGGCCAAAATCAGCGGCTAAGAACTCGCGCTCAATTTTAGAGTAATTTTGCTCTGTATTATATATTAAGTATCCTGGATGCATAAGCAACCGATTGTGATGTACAATCAGGTCCAGGTTACAATAAGGCAGCTCCTACACCCACTGAAGAAAGATGACACTGTAGAACTAACACATTGGGATCATAGTGACGTGCAATAGAATCTGAATAAAGAACAACCTTGATATTGTCAAAAGCATCTGGTTCAGTTTTGGACCATCTCCACGTTACCGCCTTACTAAGTAAACTGTACAACGGTGAGGCAATGTTTACAAAATCTGGCGCAAATTTACGAAGAAAGTTTGCAATTGTTGATCCAAAGGATGACCGTAATTCAGGTACACTTGTGGGGGGGCCGCATCCTTTATTGCCTGCATCCTCTGAGCAAACTCTCGTCAACAATCTTAATTTTGAAACAACAATCTAGATTTGCGTTCAAGCATGACAAACGGGAAAGTAGGAGAGCTGAGCTTAGGAGATACCCTGTTTAGGACAGACTCGTGCGAAATTATATACCCTGTTTAGAACAGAGAGGATCACGAAAACCAAACCCTATCCAGCGGCACATCCCCGTATAGGCCATATAAGAGAGTACCCCCTCTCCCTCGGGATATGAATCTAGACTGATTGTTCTAGACACTGACGTCCAAATGTTACTGTAAAAAAGGAATATATTCATGTAAAATGTAAGAATAGAGGTGTGTGGGTGGTGTGGTGGTGTGTGGTTTACCAATGGTAAATTGCGCATTTGTATTGATCCTCAGCTCAAACACAGTCAATCCCTCAAAAAGCTTTATTGCTTTTCGAAGTGCCTCTTCTCCAATGGCTCTGGTCAGCTCTTACAACATTATCTGTGAATCCACTTTCTCCAGGTCTAGAATGCCGACCTGCTTGCAGTAGCAGAGAGCATTCGTGCATTCGTCCCTCAATCTTTTCCAAGCGAAAGTGTACATGACTTATAGATCATGTAGTCGAGCCGTTGTTGGGGTAGATTACGCGAGAGTCGGTCTTCTCAGTCTCGCCTGCTGATGTGTCGCCCAAAACCTCGTTAAGAGCTACGTTTATGAGGTTTTTTAACCCGCCTAAGAAATCGTCACTCATGACCTCGCCTATGGCATTTTCAATACCTTTATCTGACACGCTTGTGACCTTAATTTGGTATTTTTCTGACTTATCCACAACGGATACAACAGGAAGGCTTTTGTCTTCCGCTGCTTCGTCCCCCATCTTGTTGGATGCTGCTGTAATCTTACCGTCCATCATATTATGGACCACCTTCAGGCCTTTCTCTTGTCTCAGCATCATTTTCCTCTTGCTATCCTAGTAACAGATGCAAACTGCTTCGTAATACTGCCTCTCAGTTGTACGGCGGAACCACCAGCTACTCTTAAATTTGAATCTAGGCGAATATATTTCTATTGAACATGCGATGGTTGCTGCGCACACCCTACCTTACAAGCAAACATCTCTGGAAAACAATGAGCATTGTGCCTCTGCAAAAACTAATTTTCAATTTTGACAAAGTTTGATTAAAGCAATCGCTAATTTAAAACTCAATTAGACTTTAAGCATTCTCTGACGTTTCTGCATATCTCTACAACATTAATTTTCAATTCCGAATGTTTGTTTTAAACTATTGTTAGCTACGTTTTGAATGTTGTTTGGTTTTTACCTGCACTGAAATTAAATCAGTTAATAACTTCAGAAAGAAAGTTTTCTCAGAGAAAAATCTAATCAGAAATACACATTTTCTCTACTTAACTTCGACAAAATTTTAGTCATGTTCTCTCCGTCCGTTTTTTTCAGATGAAAATCTCATCAGAGCCGAGATGTATGATGTACGATATACTTTCAATATCTTTCATTGAATGGATTTCATTTATTCTTCCAGTGATGAATTATTAATTTTTTTTCGGAACGTTTCGTAAACCACGCTACTGGAGAGCTTTAGATTCGAGGACGAGGAAACCTACGATTACGAGATTTTCTCAACACTAACTGAGAGTAGTAGCTAGTAGTGCACGCGCGTGAGTCAGGGTCATTAGTGAGTTTACGCAACAGAACGGCAGGAAGAAGAGGACGGCAAAACACTTCCGTGTGACAAACGTAACAGGGCTATAACTTGCGTGTTATGTCGTGATATTCACTTAACATTAATGTTTTTTGGTCTTTACAAAAAAGATCTGTTTAAAGGAAAGTTAAGATTGGTGAAAAGTTGTTTCAGACAAAATAATTGTCACGCTTCCTCTTCCGTCCTGTTGCGTAAGTTCACTATTTTGACGGGAAAAGTGACAACCGTCGAAACGGACATGCGTTTTTTTTTACGTTAACATTTATCAAAGAAACTCTTTCTGTCTTGTAAATAAAGTTATATATACTTAAAGAAACATGGGAACAGGGCTGCTAGGTAAATTCATCCTCGCTGTGGAATTCATCTACAAACAATCTCCAATATTCTGTCAAAAAAATGACAGCCCAGAAAAAGAACCTTTTTTCCTTATTCAGAGTTGTTGAAAGAATGTTAAAGGTAATCTGACAAAGGTCATTCTCACAAAAAATGCAAGTCGTAAATGAGTTATTGAAAAAGGTCCTGTCAGCCAATTCAATAGAACCTAAACCCTAACCTAACCCTAAACTTAACCCGCCCCTGGACACGTCATCTTATACCCAAGGCCGTGGGTATGTAGAGATTTTCACCATAGAGACTCAATAGATAGGGAAACCACGCGTGCTATATGCTAAAAAGTTTCTTTTCTGATCAGTTACTTGTAATAGCATATTAAGAAACAAGTGCATGTGACAGCAGTTTCTCTAGTAAGAAAAAAAAATTTTTTTTTCAAAAACAAAATCGCTCGCGTGAACAAAACATTACTCAACATAAATTCTAAGCATGATTACCAATAAGCTTGGTACGTTTCAAAAGAAAGTGAAGGGACTTCAATAAATCACAGTCATATCCGGGTGCAAGTGAATCCGTTATTTTTTATTGGCAGCAAATTGTTAACAACAAGTTTACTATTTTTGAAGAGCTTTTAATTAATACATTTCTATTGCCAGTTTTGTCTCTGTGATAGAGTTTTAAAGTCTAAAATTTGTAGTAATTGAATCCCCAGTTATGCGTTTTTTAATAAATTTATTTAGATGTGTGAACAAGAGTACTTAGTCAGGTTAGAGAATACTATTATAAGTAGGATGAACATTTTCTTTATGTCGACAATCGAATACAGCAAAGTAAGATTTTGAATCGTATCAGTTTAAGGCAAAAAAGCAAAACCAAACAACGCAAAAAAGGGGAAAAAAACATTGATTTCAGGTTATTTCCAGTCCATTCTACCCTGATTTACTATGAAAAAAAGTGTGATAATAACATACAATGAACTGTTCAGATTAATCTGCTCCTTAGAGGCTTTTTCTATCTCCAAGCCCGGCGGTATTAAGACTGTTCAAGTGGAATCTCCATCTCACTTTTGTTTTTCTTCTTCTTGGGAGCCATTGGCGTCTGGCTTGACCTCCCTGCCGTCTCCACCCGGTTTCCTACCTTCGTTGCCGGGATTTCCGCCTGTAAGAGCAGCTTTCTTCAACTTTGCAACAGCACTGTAAAGCCTTTCAGCAAACACAGTCAGTCCCTCCTAATGCGTTAATGCGCTTGGAAGTGCCTCTTCTCCAACGGCTCTGGTCAGCTCGTACAACATTATCTGCGGATCCACTTTCTCCAGGTCTAAAATGCCGACCTGCATGCAGTAGCAGAAAGCATTCGTGCATTCGTCCTTCAATCCTTTCGAAGCGAAAGTGTACTTATACATCATGTAGTCAAGTCGAAGCAGGCTGTTGTTGGCGTAGATGACGTGAAAATCAGTCTTCTCGGCCTCGCCTGCTGATGTGTCGCCCAAAACCTCGTTAAGAGCTACACTTAGGAGGTTTTTTAACCCGCCTAAGAAATCGCCACTCATGACCTCGCCTATGGCACTTTTAATATCTTTATCTGGCGTGCTTTCGACCTTGATTTGGTATTTTTCTGACTTATCCACAACGGATACAATAGGAAGGCTTTTGTCCTCCACCGCCTCGTCCCCTATCTTGTTGGATGCTGCTGTAATCTTATCGACCATCATATTATGGACCATCTGCAGCTTTTCTTTTGTCTCGGTATCATTTTTGTCTTGCATCTCTTTTATCTTGTCTGTTATGTTCCCCATTACCGGATTACTTTTTCATACGAATCCCACTAGCTGATACGATCTGCTTCACAAGACTACCTTTCAGTCGTACAGCGAACCATCAACTCCTCATAAATTTGAACCCTTGGCGTATATATTTCGATTGAACATGCGATGGTTGCTGCGCACACCCCACCTTACTAGCAAATATCTTTGGAAAACAATGAGCATTGTGCCTCTGCGAAAACTAATTTTCAAATTTGACAAACTTTGATTTACTCAGTTACTCAGACTCAGACTTTGAGCATGCTCTCATGTTTCTGCAAATCTCTACAACAGTTATGAATGTTTGCTAAAAAACTATTGTTAGGATATTATTTTTAATCAATCTAGACCAAGTTTTGAATGTTGTTTGGCTTTTACTTACACAGAAATTGAATCAGTTAATGACTTCCGAAAAAAAGGTTTTTCCAAGAGAAAAATCTAAATAAATGAAATATGCAGTTTCTCTAGTTTAAAAAAAAAATTTCAGAAGAAAATCTCATCAGAGCTTCGCAGTTAAAGTAAACTTAGAAAATTACGACTTGATGTCCAGTCTCTCATGGATAAGGGAACAGCAGGAACACAGGTGTTTCATGTCGTGAATCTTCAAATGAGTCAAATGAAGATGAAGATGACTGCCGTTAAATGGGATCTGGTTGTGAAAACTATAGTGAGAATCAAATGCAAAAACCAAAAACTGAGGTGTATATGAGGATCGAGTTCAATTCCCTGACCGTGCCAAACGTTTGTATCACCTATGACTTACGTTGCTACTGGTTACTTAGTGCAGCATGATTAGAACAATGCTATTACGCGTTGTGCACGGTACGCAGCTAAAAAAAAGCTAACCGATACAGTTAACCTCTTTTGATTTATTATATCTTTCTCATCGAATACATTTCATTTATTCTTTTATGGCTGTTTTTTCTTTCGAAATGTTTCGTAAACCAAGCTACCAATAGCTTAAAACCGGGGTCGGGTTGTACTTCCTATAAGGGTCTATAGGCCCGAAACCGGTGCCCTTTTCAGGCTTCAGGTATATGAAAAGGTAGAGAATTAACAGTTTTAAGTATATTGAGGGGTATGGAACTCCGTCATTTCGGTCTGTAAAAAGACTTAAAAGCAGGCTTTGACTGCGCAACCGGGACAAGAAATTTTCCTGGTTTCGTGATTTATTCATAATTTTGGTTTTCACCCATAGATCCTCCTGAGTTTTTACTTTCAAGAAGTATTAGAGCGGCTAAAAACATATTTTTCANTTTCATACGAATCCCACTAGCTGATACGATCTGCTTCACAAGACTACCTTTCAGTCGTACAGCGAACCATCAACTCCTCATAAATTTGAACCCTTGGCGTATATATTTCGATTGAACATGCGATGGTTGCTGCGCACACCCCACCTTACTAGCAAATATCTTTGGAAAACAATGAGCATTGTGCCTCTGCGAAAACTAATTTTCAAATTTGACAAACTTTGATTTACTCAGTTACTCAGACTCAGACTTTGAGCATGCTCTCATGTTTCTGCAAATCTCTACAACAGTTATGAATGTTTGCTAAAAAACTATTGTTAGGATATTATTTTTAATCAATCTAGACCAAGTTTTGAATGTTGTTTGGCTTTTACTTACACAGAAATTGAATCAGTTAATGACTTCCGAAAAAAAGGTTTTTCCAAGAGAAAAATCTAAATAAATGAAATATGCAGTTTCTCTAGTTTAAAAAAAAAATTTCAGAAGAAAATCTCATCAGAGCTTCGCAGTTAAAGTAAACTTAGAAAATTACGACTTGATGTCCAGTCTCTCATGGATAAGGGAACAGCAGGAACACAGGTGTTTCATGTCGTGAATCTTCAAATGAGTCAAATGAAGATGAAGATGACTGCCGTTAAATGGGATCTGGTTGTGAAAACTATAGTGAGAATCAAATGCAAAAACCAAAAACTGAGGTGTATATGAGGATCGAGTTCAATTCCCTGACCGTGCCAAACGTTTGTATCACCTATGACTTACGTTGCTACTGGTTACTTAGTGCAGCATGATTAGAACAATGCTATTACGCGTTGTGCACGGTACGCAGCTAAAAAAAAGCTAACCGATACAGTTAACCTCTTTTGATTTATTATATCTTTCTCATCGAATACATTTCATTTATTCTTTTATGGCTGTTTTTTCTTTCGAAATGTTTCGTAAACCAAGCTACCAATAGCTTAAAACCGGGGTCGGGTTGTACTTCCTATAAGGGTCTATAGGCCCGAAACCGGTGCCCTTTTCAGGCTTCAGGTATATGAAAAGGTAGAGAATTAACAGTTTTAAGTATATTGAGGGGTATGGAACTCCGTCATTTCGGTCTGTAAAAAGACTTAAAAGCAGGCTTTGACTGCGCAACCGGGACAAGAAATTTTCCTGGTTTCGTGATTTATTCATAATTTTGGTTTTCACCCATAGATCCTCCTGAGTTTTTACTTTCAAGAAGTATTAGAGCGGCTAAAAACATATTTTTCACACATTGTCAGATCGAAAGCTTCTTCGTTTTGTGATCATGTTCGCTTGAATTTCTTAACTTTTGCGTGATACGGCGTTTACTTGGAGAGAGAGCTGTCGTGTAGGTTGAAAAAGTGACTTTCTTTCCTGGATTTTCCATTCTGGATAGTCCTTGTTTAAGAAAAAAATATTACTTCAATGTTTATGAGTACCTCGAGAGATGAATTTATGCTTTCGTAGCAAAACTCGTTTACAGATGTTTCTATTAGTTTCCAGCGTCACCTGCAAAGCTCTGCAAATATATCGTGTGAGACGAACTTTTTGAGTTTATTTTTGCGGATTGGCGATTTTTTTGTGTTTTTGCGGGAGCTCATGATATTTTGCGATTAGGCAACAATGGTTTTTCTTGCTGGGAATTAATTTTCGGGACTTTCAGAAATTACCGGACCCAGCATTGATAAAATTTTCGTTTTTATTGAGTACTTTTGTACGTGTAACAGAAATGAATACGCCAAACAATACTCACGGTGTGAGTATCCTATGTAAAACCAGTAATAAATTGTGCACAGTTTTGTTTCTGAAGGAAAGAGATAAAGTTGTAATTGAACAGAAACAAAATCTTGGTACTGTATTTTTGCGTAGCGAATTTATGTTAGAGAATATTAACTCTGGAGTAAATTTTTGCGGGGAAAATGTTTGCGGTTATAGTTTTATTTGTGGGAACTTTTTTTGCGGATCGCTGGAAAAATTGCAAAAATCGCAAACAAAAATTAGAACCCGTGCCACACGGTATATGAAAGGGGAACCTTTTCTGTCAGAAATGGTATATGCATGTATAAAACTAGGGGTCGGACCTTGATGCCGAGCTTCCCCGTTTGTAACTTCGTTGAGTGTCTCCCCCAGATCAAGTGATCGCCCTGATGTTGTTTTAAACGGCGATAAAACAAAGAGAAATATGGGGAAAGGGCTGCTAGGTAAATTCAATATCGCTGTGGAATTCATTTACAAACAATCTCCAATATTCTGTTAAAAAAATGACAACCCAGAAAAAGAACCTTTTTTTCTTATTCAGGGTTGTTGATAAAGAACGTTAAAGGTAATCTGACAAAGGTCATTCTCAAGAAAAATGCAGGACCTAATTGAAAAGGGTCCCGCCAGCCAATTCAATTGAACATGTCGATTAATTGCGTATATCAGGTTATGTTTGAAGGGCATGTATGAAACGTTTTTGCTGTTAGTTTAAGTGACTAGGAACTCAATTTCAAAACGCTAGAAAGTTTCATCTTTATCGCCGAGTACTAGAGACTTTATTGAAAGCAAAATTATAAGAGAATCAAAGTTGAATGAACACAACCGCCCCTGGACACGTCATCTTATGCCCATTGCAAGGCCCTGCGTATGTAGAGTTTTTCACCATAGAGACTCAATAGATAGGGAAGCCACGCGTGCGATATGCTCAAAAGTTTTCCTCTTTCCTGATCAGTTAGCAGCATATTCAAGAATCCAGTGTAGGTGACAGTTGTTTCTCTAGTAAAGAGAAATAAATGTTTTTTTTTTTTAAACAAACTCGTGCGCGTGAACAATACTTTATTTCCCATAAATTCTAAGCATGATTACCAATAAGAATGATTAAAAAGCTCTTGGGACTTTTCATGAGAAAGTGAGTTTCATGCAGCGCTTATCATAAAGAGACTTTAATAAATCACAATCATATCCAGGTGCAAGTGAGTCCGTTCTTTTTCAGATGCAGCAGGTTGTTAGCAACAAGTCATTGACAAGTTTACCATGCTAGTTTTGACGAGCTTTCAATTAATACATTTTTGGCAGCCAGTTTTGTCTCTACGGTAGAATTTTAAAGTCTAAATTTTTTTGTAAGGAATTGAATTCCCAATTATCCCTTTTTAGAAAAATTATTTAGATGTGTAAACAAGAGTATTTCTTAGTCAGGTTAGACTGATACTATTATAAATGGGGTGGTACTTCTTAGTCAGGTTAGAGTGATGCTATTATAAATGAGATGTAGAATTTTTTTATGTCGGGAATCGAATACAGCAAAGTACGTTTTTGAATAGTATCAGTTTTATTAAGGCAAAAAAGCAAAACTAAACAATGCAAAACAAAAGAAAAAAATTTTTATTATCCTGTCATCAAAATCAAAATGTTTAGCATAACAATTCAAAACTACGTTTCACTGTCTTTAAAAACCCTGCCCAAAGTTGAATCATTTCAGTGGCTACAGAGAGCGACCAAGGCTTAGAAGAAACAGAGAGCTGCTGAGACAGTGAGAGATTTGTTAAGTGAAAGTTCTATTGAAAATATGGGTAACCCCATATCAAAGGCAATTAAAGAGCAACAGAAAGAAAATGACGAGGAGGCTGTGGAGGCATTTCAGCTTATGCACAAGAGGATGCAGAGCAAGATCGACTCTGCATCTGCCAAAGTAATCTATTCATTAATT
>CALNXI010002556.1:0-15651 GCA_942486025.1 Porites evermanni | reverse complement strand
ATGTTGTATTTTGGTGTTGATTGAAGTATACAAAACAAAAACAAATAGTTGTTAGGTACGGACACGTTTTCCAATTCTTATTCATTCATTTCCTAAGTAGTATATGTAAAGGTAAATTTTCAAATGGCGTTTTGTGGAGACAAACAAATTTCTTTAGTCTGGAACTGTGGGGACCTCGTTGGCAAGTTCACATCCAAATAATTAAAGTATTTTATCATTCACACTAAAGTTATGAATAATTCATGTTTTTGACAAAAAATTATATCTAATCCAAGCTTTTTTAATGCATGTAAGTAAATGTATGATGAAAATATTTGCTCGTTGTTTTGCACATGGTTAAAAATAATCGTCTATTTTGCAGTCTGCTTTGAGTTGGTAGTCACTGACAACGTTCAGAACTAAAATGCTTGTGTCAATTGTTTTTCGCTTCTTTTGCTTTCAGTGGAATGTAAGTTAAATTGTCTTTTTTTAATGCCAGCGCCAACATTTTCGTGATATCTGTCGAAACGTTTTGGACAGAAAATGGTTTTACAAGAAATGATCGACAAGGAAAACATATTTTCGTTCATTTAGACTATTTTGTTCAGCAAGAGCTGCGTTCAGTTTTTAGCAAGGACAAATTTTGTGCGCAGCGCTTTTGAAGATTGAAAAAAACACATTTTGCTTGAAAACGAATCTATGTCAAAACGGATCTATGACAATTTATGCTTTCACGTGTGCGAAAAATATAATACCATCTACAGAAGGATAAGCCCATTTTCCTGAAGCTCGTTTAAGGGGCCCCTTTGAATGACACACAACACCGGATGGACTAAATTGGCTATGGGCAGCTGCCAACAGCCGCTTTAATGAAGTCTCCATAAGATAAAATCGTATATTCACAAAATACAAAAAAGTATAATTGGCCCCAGTGAAGGTGGGGGTTACGAAACGCCAAAGCATCATAATTCGACAAATTATGATGCAATGACAATTTCTTCAGCTGAAATCCAACCTGTCAACCCGTTTTCGAAAACGACATTTAAATGCAAGTAACAGAAGATTCCCTGACAAGGAAAGAGTTGTCACGGAAAACGTGCCTGTGTAAATATGAAAACCTGTAATAAAGGCTTTCAGCTGACACACTCTTGTAGTAGGAAGCAGGTTATATCGGGAACTGCAGAAATGAATTGTATTTACCACCAGTCGTTATTTAAGCAACCTTTCCATGCAGAGTGATCCCGTGCATGAGACAAGAAGGTAAGATTTTCCATGTATGCCATTTTAAAATAGTTACGTGCAATGTATTCCTCCATGATTTTACGCCTATTTTTCACTCTCTCGGCCGGTAGCAAGGCATCCGAATTTATACTGGAGACGAATGGAATCGAAAAGTCTGGGCCAATTATACGTCAGATTATTCGTCTAGATATAAATGCAGTGTTCCGACAAATTTTGGGCCAAAATTCGTCTTTGGTTGATTCGTGTCAGCCCTGACGTATTATACACTGATTATAGCGGATGCTGTTAGCGTTAACGTCTCTAGAATAAATTGGGTCATTGTAGCATTTCCGTTTTTTTTTCAAATGCATTCATTTGTTATTAGCGGATGCTGTTAACGCTTAGCATGGCACGATTGTAGCTAAGGTTAACTAATCGAGAAGTCAACGGTAAAATTAAGGCTTTGTAGTCAATAATGCCAAGTTGCTTATTCCCGCCTTAAAAATGCAGTAAATGAAAAGCTAACTGGCAGCCATTACAGCCATAAAAAACAAAACAAAAACAAAAACAAAAACAAAACAAAAAAAACCCTTTTTTTCAATTTTCAAGGGCCTGTTGTCTCATAAAAATAAAATTCTGTTTTTATTTTTGATCTTTTTTTTTCGCTAATGCTTTCTTGTTTCATTTTCTTTCGTTCTCTTGTCTTCGACCGAGTCGTGAGTGTGCTTTGTGGCCCATGGGGTATTCCCTGTAGCCTGTATAGGGAGGTTACGCCAGAAAAGAGGTACCTTTTTCAGGCTTCAAGTATATGAAATGAAAGGGGTAGGGGTTTCATTCAGGTTGAAGTATATGAAATGAAAGGGAAATCAGTCATTGAAATCTGTGAAAGGACCGAAAAGGGCTTACAGGTTCTTTTTATTTATTTATTTGCTGTTAACATGGTTAAATTAAAAAGACTAGGAAATTTTCTGCCATTTAGTTATTTACTCAAAGTCGACAGTGCATTTACAGCAGTTAAAAGGGATGCAGCGCTCTTATTTAGTATGTGAACGAATATCATCTGTCAATCATTATACGAAAGGGATAACTTTTTCTGTCAAAAATGGTATACGAAAGGGTGAAGGGTTGGACCTCGGGGCGGAGCCTCCCCGCGTGAAACATCTTTGAATACCTTCAGGCTTTGTGGGCATGAATGATAATTGAAATGACGCATATTTTGAAGTATTTTTGCTTGCATCTTGATCACCTGAACAAACGGGGCGATAATATATTTGACCAAAAGGGTTCGCTGTTCAACTCACTCGCTTTCTTTTCTTATAATGTAAACGACAGTACGTTGTTATTAAAAGTGTGCGCGAAAATTCTTTTCCAAGAAGAAATTCCTTATACAGTGGAACCCCGATATAACGATCCTTGATATTACCATGTTCCTGGTATAACGATGAATATTCTATGTCCCGGCAAAAGTTACAGTAAAATGTATGGGACAGAACGCCAATAAACTGACACCAACATGTAAAAGTTCATGTTGAGATTGGTTATTTGACCAAGTTTGGTGCTCTAAAATTGAACAGGAATCAAGTTAATTATGACTGTTGAAACATGGTTAAAGATCCATACAAACGTCTATAATTTTGTGACAGCGTCTCCCAAAAACATATAAACTCTTTAAAATTTTTAAGTTTTTCTTTTAAACTGTAAAATTCGTCATGCATCTACTACTTGGAAGGAACTAATTCTAAAATCACTGTGTTTGCCCGTTTTTAGGAATATCACAGAAATCGTGAAAAAAATTAAGAGTTTATATGGTTTTGGGGGACGCTATCACAAAATTAAGGTTTGTATGGATCTTTAACCATGTTTCAAGAGTCATAACTTGATCCCTGTTAAACCTTAGAGCACCAAACTTGTTCAAAAAACCAATCTTAAGATGACCTTTTATATGGTGGTGTCTGTTTATCGATTAGTTTGAATTTGAAAGTCGTGCCAGTTCCTTACGCAACTCCGAAATGGCCAATAACAATCCTCGATATAATGATATTGTCGATATAACGATGAGAATTTAGCGTAGCGAATGTAAAATCTTTCTTGATATAACGATAATGTCAGTACACAGTCACAATTTAAGGAAAACATTGAATCAAATACAATAAGACTAAAGAGGAAATCATTGATTATCGATTCCTCACTAAATCGACCCGAAAGGAATGCAGTGTCCCGGCCGAGATGCCCCTGATAAAATTAATAGGGGCGGCTAATCGGCAGTCGCCCGTGATAGCTCGAAAATTTCTGCCTTTGCCCACAAGATCAACGATTAGGACAGTCAAACAAAGGCTTCAATGCGCTTGAGGAAAGCGACCACTACTTTCTGCAAAATACGAAGTGTAATCAACAGACGCTTAACGGCAGAGAAAAACCTAAAGACCAACTAACAGAACTAACTCAGGGGCACCCAACGAGAATATAGTTCAAAACCACTTAAACATAGCATTGTTGAACGTATTTTACGAGTATTTAAACGGTAGATATAGGCATATTTTTATCCCCCAACAATTTTTCATCTGTTCGGATTTCATAGCTGAAAGTCTAGTGATCCGAAAATTCTAGGGATCAAAACTTAACTTTTCGAAAATTTCAGCCAGAAAAAAGCTAAGGCTCCCGAAAATTCTAGGTGACCTTTTTAGGTTAAAAATCCGTTAAAAATGGGCTATTATTCCATTTTTTAGATTTTCAAAAATCCTAGGAGAGGCAGGCAAGCAGGAAATTTTACAACAAAATGTTCCGAAACTTCTAGATCTCACTCCGAACAGATATTTTCTGAAAATTGACGGTGGATGCCCCTGCTAACTGAGCACCATGATACTGTGACGTTAGGCTTTCAGGGTGTTCTTGGTCTTTAAGTCTTATAAAATGCGTGGCGTTGCGCTGGACAAATAGAAGGATAATCGACGGGGCGATTCGGAGTAACTGAAGGGCGGAATGGGACTAAATCTCGGTAGAACACTTCGCTGGGCTGCGCGGCCAACGTCTCAAACAACGCCAGAGGTACAGGGTCGTTAGTAACTTGTCTGTAGAGCAAAACAGAAATGACTTCGACATAGCCTACGTAGCAAGCGTTTCCAATCGAGTTATGCGCGAAAGTTAGAGCGGGAGCAAAAAAAAAAGGTGGAAGGGGGAGGGGGAGGGGAGAAGAGGAAACGCTTGCCTGCAAACCCCACGATTCTGGAAAACGCCCCTTGATATTTCACGGTTGGGTTCATTTGTAAATTGACAGCTCGTCAAAATAGAAGTTTTACGAACAGATTTTACCCCTGGATTACCAGATATGTAAAATTACTTTGTTCTCTAACACGTTCCAGGCAATCGCAAAAACTGTAATAAAAAAGGCTTACGATAAAAGAAGGCTAAAACTCTGAGTGTGGCTTTATCTCGTCTGAAACCTTGTCGAAACGTCAGTGAAACGTCAAATATGATTTGTCCGGAACAATTCACTCCGCCGGCTATAAGTTTTGCAGAGCGGCTGCTCTTCAGCCCGTGTCAAAACGTTCTCTACAATACATGCCGCTAAATTTCCAATAAACAAAAAGAATCTTTTCATTTCAAAAGCTGACAAATCGCTTGTCCATGGCGGCTTTTGCTAGTATCGAGTACAGATGTTCTTATTTACGTTGATGTTATCTCCAACATACAGTCGATTTTTTCCAGTCATATCCGCACGCCGTCATTCCCAAGAAATTGGCCTTCCCTAGTCTCCACTGCTAGATCTCCCAATATACTTCACTGATCTCATAAACCTTCGCACAAACACGACTCAAATCAGTCCAAAGCAATTGTAATCTGCGACCACAAATCAGATAAGACCAGATCTGTGGCGCACGTAAACAAAGCATACCTGGTTTGATTGATGTTTCGAGTGCTAAGTAATCAACACTACCAGCACCGCACCAATCAGAAACTGCGTTCGTGGGCGAACGCAGTTTTTCAAAATCGTGGGGTTTGCGGGCAAGCGTTTCCTTCGTTCCCTCCCCCTCCCCCGTCATTCCTTTTTTTTGCTCTTGTCCCAGCTTTACTCGATGAACTCGCGCGGAAACGCTTGCTACGCAGGCTAACTTCGACAGGATTGGAACTCTTCAAGTACAAGTAATTCAGCATGGCTCTGTCTTATATTGACGGGAGGTAATTCAGTTCTGTTGGTTCGAGGTAATTCAAATTGTACAGTGTACAAGCCTGCTTATATGTGGTCTGGGTATGCTAATACTGTTCAAATATTATGTTCGGCAAGTCTTTAATAATGGCTAACATGGTGACCGGAACAATTTCTGTGCCTTTGTGGGTTTATATATCTGTCACATTCACCATTCAAGGACTGCAGTATGACTTTTATCTCTTTCTGGATGTCATGATAATTGGATCTTCGGCTCTCAGTATGACGTCAATGGGCCTGGAAAGGTGTTATGAGCTGATAAAACCGATAAAGCATCGCAACATCAGAAAAAGTAAGTATTTTAATTGTTACGAGTGAATGTCTTTTTTTAAAAATAAGAAGCAGGTTATTGGTTTTGAATTTATCGCAGGCCCAGGTATAATACGGCAAAAGTTGAATAACGTAAGAAAGACATTTCATGAACGATTTCACGTGAGCTTTCGTTTGGCTAAATTTACATCGGAGCTCCACGCGCGCTTGGCGTGCGCGTGGGAGGAGCCCAATAGCTAAGTAAATCTACCCATCCCAGAAAATTTGGCAATCACGTGACGGTACACCGAACGACCGCCCGAGCGACCGTCAGTCCGCACCACAGGAAAACCAATGTTTACTTTCACACTTTTTAACTACTTTGGGAGCCCAGGAGAAAACTGATTGCACTTCAATGTTGTGATCAATCATGGATAGTATACATGGATCAATTGACAGCTGTCAAAACAAGGTATCCTCTGACCAGTATCACCTGACTGTATCTCGGACTCAGGTGTCGACCCATCGAGGTTGAGTACTTTTTTGAAGTTATCCGCTGACATGTTACTAGTTTTCAAATGATCGCAAGTTCACGTTTATTTTTTGAAAATTCATTTGAAATATGTTTTGTTTTTGTCACTGTGGCCTCGCACTATTAAGATTTTGATATATTGCAAACTAACCTCGGACGCAAAAATTCAGCCAGTTATTTAGAAATACAGGTGGGAAAGACCTTTTCTCACCAAGGTCAGGCGTTGGTCACGCTGTACGTCCAATTTTCGCTCTGATTGGTCAAAATTTGACAGGTGAGTTCACGCGGAAAATTTATGCAGCATCTTGAAACTTGTTTACTTTGACAGCTGAAGCTGACAGCGTTTTGTGTCAACTTGTGATGTTTTTAACTGTCTTTTCCCACTGGATGTACAAAATGAAATACAGCTGCTATCAAGAGTCTTCTGTTATTCATGGCTAGTTTGCTTATTGGTTTTTTGGTTCAGAGATGCGTCGCTTAATTGTCAAAGTCGGAAATCCGATTTCGGATGGCATCGTTTTCGTTTTTCACCTTGCTTGATGCCTAAGAGGGTTCAAAAGTCTCAAGCGATTCTGGCCTTACTGGATAGCTTTTTAGGAGCTACATCTCGAAAGGTAAGCCTGAGTAATTATTGTATTTGATGTTTGTTTTTTCATATCTAATTTCCTGAAGTCGAGCACAGTTTATGCGGCAAGTTTATACACGTTTGTAAGATTTAAGACAATGCTCTGACCTAGTATCAGGTTTGATATAAACTTACAGAACTTTAAAAAGCCTTTAGATATATTTTCTAGAAAGAAAACGTTCCGAAGAATACTTAGTTATAAATTTGGCTGAACAAAGAAAACTTTGAGCGATTTTCTTGCCTTGGGTTCATCTTTGGAAAAAGCAAACACCGGGAGGCCGGCTTAAAACATAAACTTAAGCTTTTAAGACTCAGAATTTTTAGAAAAACTTTAATACTTGTCTTCGTGAATGAAAAATGTTGTTTCCGTAAATGTTTCACACAATTATATTTCATTTATTGATTGTTAGTAGTCTGTCTTGCAATTTTAATCGCCGTGCCGTTTGTTTTTAGTCGTTCACAAACTTGCAGGAGTACTCAAAATGCCGCGCGTATCAAACGCTTTTTAAGCTTACAAATCGTTATAAAACCATTACATTAAAAAAAAAAAAAATAATAAATAAATAAATTCTTTATTATGTTGAAGCGTAACTCTATTAATGTTCACTGCAAATTTGGCGCTCGTCAAAAGTGAGAACTGGCTGGCTGTGTGGTGATTTTGGACAATTTTTGAACGGTTTCGCTAATAGCCAACGGTTGATCGTCCTAAATATTGACTAAGTGTAATTTGTCTTGAAAATTGTGAAATACTGCATTCTGTCCGAGGTCTGTACGATAAATAGTACTGTTTCACCTCGGATGTGATGTTAAAAAAGTAATATATAGATTTAGCCAAGGCTAAATCAGCAAAAAAAGAAGCCCTCGATAATATATAAAGTTTGTTCAAACAAAATACAAAACCGTGTATTGCTAAAGGTGATGTTCCACGAGACGATTCGCAACCACGATTTAGCGCAACACAGCGTTGCAACATTGTTGCGACATTGTTTTGAGTAGTTACAACATTGTTCCAACATTGCAACGCCGTGTTGCGCTTAAAATCGTCGTTGCGAATCGTCCCGTGTAACATCACTGGTAAAGGCAACGAGAACGGTGAAAAAACAACAATAGGTCTAATTAACAAAAAAGTAACTTTGCACGTGCAGAACATTTTTTTGTACATTTCTTTGCAGTTGTTTTGCACGACTACAACGTGAAACTTCCAGAAACATCTCAGTTACACGTTTTTTGGAGGAAATGTTATACGTGTTCTCGTTCACTTTCTTTTCATGATCACCGCCGCTCATTTTCACCTTGCATTGCTGGCCGCTAGCATTTCTCATGTTGTCACTGCCGCTGCAAAATGTTTTATATTCATGTTTCTTCCAAAAAAAAATGTATCCTTTGTTTTTTGTTATCTCTCGCTGTAGATCTCTGTCGCCCTTTTTCTCGCTGAGCTTCGCTAGTCTGCCGTCTACTTTCTCTTTTTCTCTGTCTTTCTCTTGCTCTATATTCCAAATTTGTGGGCATGACAATTAATCTAAGCTTAACACGGAATCCACCAGAAAACTGAATAATTTTAATTTCAGTTGACAAAAATCTTGTACCAGAATAACTTGTAGAATATTGCATTCTTTTTTACAATTTTCTAAGGGCTTAAGATGTAATAAATCATCTGTAGTAACACCAAAGAAAATTTCTCATGAAAGTCAGAGAAAATGAATGTCAAATTTCATAAGAATTGTGATTATGCTGGTAAAAGTCTGAAAATTTCATGTGTAAGATGTAATTCTGTGAAATTTGACATTCATTTTCGCGGGCTTCCATGAGAAATTACATCTTACACTTGAAATTTTCAGACCTTTACCTACGTAATCACAATTCTTATGAAATTTGACATTCATTTTCTCGGACTTCCATGAGAAATATTTTTTGGTTTTACTACAGATGATTTATTACATCTTTAGAAAGAATGCAATATGCTTTAAATAATTCTAGTACAAGATTTTTGTCCACTGAAAATCAAAATTATTTAATGTCCTGGTGGATTCCGTCTTAATACTTTAGGCACGGTGGAGGTGGAGGAGGGGAATAAAAAACATTAGATCATAGATCATAGATCATACTTAGGTAAT
Source organism: Porites evermanni (assembly GCA_942486025.1). NCBI lineage: Eukaryota > Metazoa > Cnidaria > Anthozoa > Scleractinia > Poritidae > Porites > Porites evermanni. Next base: position 6,727 of record CALNXI010002556.1, on the reverse strand, counting down.
ACGTCACCGCCGCTACTAACTCAAATTGAGATCTCTCCTCAAAGAATATGCAGGAAGGTCAACGAGCTGAAGTCAAATAAGTCTTCGGGCCCTGACACCCTATCACCTATATTACTAAAGCTTGCCGGGAACGACATTGTACCATCCTTGTATGAGCTATTCAATACCAAGTATTGAAAGTGAGTCTCTCTGTTCGAGCTAGAAAATAGCAAAGCTTACACCGATCTTTAAGAAAGACGATGCGACAGTGATAGGAAATTACAGGCCAATATCGCTACTCAGTATTCCGAGCAAAATCCCAGAATCAAAGGTGAATGACTCCCTGGTACATCATGTCTTTACGGAACATGGGTTAGCTTCAGACAGACAATGGGCTTATCGACAGGGGTACTCGCCTGGCGCATGCTTGTTCATCTTACAGAAATATTGGGAAAAGCGGTTGATTCTGGTCTCACAGTGGCTGTTGCCTTTGTAGTCGCAAAGCGTTTGATACTGTCTCACATCCAGACTTGTTGGAGAAATTAAGAACTTTGGCATTTGTCATCAAGCACTGGGTTGGATTGCTGGTTACTTAAACGGGAGAATTCAGTACACAGTTGTTAATGGAAATATAACGCTGACACCATTCCTGTATCCGTCGGCATACCACAGGGATCAGTGCTCGGCCCTACACTGTTGTTTTTACACACCAACGATTTGCCGTCAAGTTTGAAATCAGGCTCCCTTACTTAGTCGCTGACGAAACCACGATCTACTGCATTAAACGAACGGCAGATGAAGCGGTCGCTCAGTTGGACAAAGCCGTAGACGAATTGTATGACTAGTGTATTTCTAAATCGCCTTACCCCATATCCGGAGAAAAGCGAGGCTATGCTAATTTGTAAAACCCGTGATATAGGGTCAGTGGCGCCAATACACATTGGCAGTGTTGCCATAGAGTGGGTTAACGAATCTCGCTTACTAGGTACAACAGTTGACGATAAACTCACCTGGGTGCCGCACATGTCGGATCTCAAGAAGAGTTTCGCAATAAAGCGAAACCTAATCAGGAGGTCCAGGTTTTTACCAAAGAATGTTCTTATTAATTTATATTTAAAAGTCATATTACCATACAGTAACTTACGGCCTCGTTCTGTGGGGGTCGTGCTCAGATGCACGATTGCACTGTAGGGCGACAAGGATAATTTTCAACTTACCAAAGGACATGAAATCGTTGGACGTGTTGAAACAAGCTGATTGGCATCCGTCGAGCTATAGTTATAAGCTAGTTCTGTTTAATGAAGCTTATGCATAAAGCATTTCATGAGAAGCTCCCACAAGTGCTATCCGACAATATTAGGCTGATTTAGCAACAGAACGGGAACTTCATTTGAAAAAAAAAAAAAACGGGAAAGCACAAGGAAAGGACTCAACTCAACTTCCGGTGCCAAATTTGCCAATCTGCCATTGGTCAAGCCAGTTGTTTGATTTGCGCGCGCCGTCGTCAACTGACGTTCCCGTTCTGTTGCTAAATCAGCCTATTGTAACGAAACGCGCCGCAGGTTACTCTTTACGAGCGCCAGTTTCAGCTCTACCTATGGCAAAAACTCTATCGCTCATAGAGGCCCCGTACTGTGGAATACTTTAATTTTTAAGGACAAGAATTTCTTAAACATAAGTTATAAAGACCTGAAGAGGAAAACCCGTTCAATGGACATTTTTAAAGAGTTGACTTTTAAAGAGACTTCGACAACGACAAATTTTAGACGTTAAGATTTTAGCAAGTTAATTTAATTATATTTAGGAGATTTTAGCAAGTTTTTAATGATGTACATATATAGTTTAGTGAGAGTTTTTAACAATTAGCTTTTAGATAGTCCGATTGTGTTTTATCTTATTATGTGTATATTTCTGTTCGTTCTTAGGTATAATTTTTATGTACGATCCCATAAGCTGCATAGCTTTTAAAATCATCGTGCTTAAATAAAGACTGTCTGTCTGTCCGTCTGTCCGTCTGTCTGTCACGCAACGCCGGGAGAGTGGCCGGAACTGGACTAGATGTCATTTGCCAGACTATGTAGTAACATGGAGGTTGAATCTTGTAAAAGTTCCTGTTTCAAGAGGCACGACCAGTTGCGGTATAGCACTTGAGCGTAGACTCCTGGTAGTTTGACATCTCTCTAGAGATAATTATAAATATCACGGCCAGTGGGTATCATAAAAAGCTAAATGCGCTGTCCTTAAAAAATGAAATTTGGTTCTCCTCTTAACAGGGAGCCATCCTAACCAAATATCATTAGCTATTTTTGGGTAACAGTTGTTAATAAGACTTGCCGCGCATCTTTTAACTTGTTCTAATTTTGCTCCAAGGTGTTGCGTTAGTGGATAGCTTCAAAACTACCAATGCCTCAACTAATTGCTCCCTTAAAGCTTGGAGCACTATGTTTCTGATCTTCTTGATTGTTGCTAGAGCTACACAGCACGATGAATGAGATACGGTCTTAGTCACCTGATCAGTCCATTTGAGGTTTTTGTTATATCCACACACTAGGGAACTTGTGCGAGATGACTCTTTCTAACACTTTTCCACTTGCACTTATCTGGGGCAATTGATTTTTTGATTTATGCACTCTCGAAGTTTGCTCTGTGTTTTTCATCATTTGCTTAGTCTTTTTTGCATTAAGCAGTAAGTTGGAATTGCTCGACCGGTCTTCAAGGATGCACATGGCGCTATTCAATACTCTAACGGTGGGGTCCTGTCCAGAGCTGAAGGGGCTCAGCGCTTCATCAAGGTCGTGTCGTCTGCATATTGAAATGGACGTTGGCTGGCCCCAATATCGAACCCTGTGGTAGCCCAAATCGCACTTCAACCAGCTTGGATGTTGTATCATTCACTTGCACAAGGTGTCGTCTCTCACGCAATTAACTTAGCAATTAACTTAGAATCCAGTGTAGAACGAGCTTTGGCAAACCCATTTTGCGCATTTTTTCGAGAATCCTGGTGTGATCGACCGTGTTGAACGCCTTTGAGAAATCTGCAAATATAGCCATGGTGAGTTCAACTCTCTTCATAGCTTGGATTATATCATCTCTGAACTGTGGCAATACCGTTTTTATCGAATGACCTCTTTTGTAGCCAGAGATCCTCTCATAAAATAGGCTGTGTCTGTCAATTTGTTCTATCATCTGGCTGAGTATTTGGAGTTCGTACATTGGAGAGCACGTTTAGGATACCTATTGGTGTATTATCACCGCAGATATTTTTCTCAATGCATTCATCTATTATGTTGTAGCTTGTTGGTCAGCGGTGAGGTGATGTATTCTGACACAAGCTTAATATATTTAGCACGGATTAAATCAGGTCCGGTTGCGCAATCAGTTCTGATTGTTTTAATTTACTTCTCGTTTGCTTTAAATGTCACTTTACCAAGTGCGAAGGAGTCACTTTCTTTGTGACCCGATAAAGAGTTAATATAATTTCGCAGATTTCCATTGCGGATAATGTTTTTCCAAGTATTCTCCGAGTTGTGCTGGTAAAATGTCTGTTTAACTCATCAGCGTCTGCACGAATGGGAATTGAAGTGGGATTGAGGGTTCGGTGGATCGTGCCCCATAGTTATGTTCTTTTGGTGATTTCGATGACAGTACCTTCTGGTAGACTGATCTCTCGCATACCTTGATATTTGTTCTGAGTAAGTAACTTTTTCCATTTATCTTCCGATTTGATATGGTGAGCTTGATAACGAAGCAGGTTCCTATGTTTGCACTTGAATCTGGTGGGTGTCGTCAGTTTTCAACCATGGTGCGAGTCTCTAAAAGGCCGTGTCTGCCAAGAAAAGTGGGAAGTAATGAGTTAAATAAGTCCAGCTTATCATCAATGTCGTCTGTACTGTAGATGGCATTGAAGAGTAGTTCTGAAAAACCCTGGAGGAACTTTATTTCGTCGAATTCCGTTTCATTTGTGATCATCTTATAGCGTGGTTAAAAGCGCTTTATACGGACGTTGATACAAACGTATGGAGCATCGTGGTCGCTGATCATGACACTCGAGCAGCGCAGAACATTGGTGTAAGTAATCCGGTTTGGAGCATTTGATATAACATGATCTATTAGTGTACTTATCTTTAAGGTGACACGTGTAGGCTGCTGAACATGCTGATAGAGATTGAAGTAAAAAGTGCCTGGTTAAGGCTTACATAACAACTTAAATAGTTAGCAAAACATTACCTTTTTCGCGGTCCGATAAATGACAAATCAGCAGCCTACCTTCAAAACCAGCCTATAGTTCAAAGCCAAGAACCCGCTGAAACTAGCCTGTTCCAGGCTCAGAGATAGTCGGGTCCGCTGAATTGAGAAAGCGCAAACACGACAATAAAATTAAACGGGAGGAAACTGGAGAGAGCGGGGGCGGCGGAGCCTGTAATCATTTCTTTAAACGACCCGTTCCGGTATACCAGCTCCTGGTATACCCTCTGATTGGTCAGATTTGACAGATTATATCAACACTCTCAAGGTCGTTCCTGTCACTCAGAGAGATGGCGTGCGGCGTCCACGCGCTTGAAATAGAGGAATCCACGTTAACTTCTGTGTTGAACGAATGTTTACGAGATTTCCCGCACATGGGAGCGCTGAAGAAGGAACAGAAGACCTGCCTTCTGAACTTGGCGCGTGGAAAAGATGTTTTTGTAATCTTGTCGACCGTCTTCGGTATTGCCTGATAACAAAGTGGCAATAACAGAACAGTCGCAAAGAGTTACCTACGTCAGCTGTCTACTTGCTCCGGTCCAGATTGACATTATCTTTAGATCTCTTTAGAAGAACAAGCTGGAGTTTAAAAATCATTGCTTAAGAGCAATATTGACTGACTCACAACGTAGTTCTCCATGTTTAAAGTAGCTTCAGTTTAAGCTGCAATCCATTCTTCGAAATTTGGATCTGTGAATCACCATCCGTAAGAATTTCAAATCCTGCAAAAAAGCCGCAATAAAGAACTTTACGTTTCAAAAGAGGTCAAAGAAAATGTTCTTGCATCCGGGGCATATCATCAATCACGCCGACCAGCAACAATAACCTCAGAAAATCAATATGCGTGTCGCGACCTCTCAGCATGAAACAGGCGTTAAAAATCACAAAGTTTGCTCAGTCAAAATGTAGATCCCTCCAGAGCATAATCTACTTGTAAGAGAAAATATTCACTGGAACAAACAGTATTTTGGCACAAGGTAAAAGTCGTGTGTTGCCTACCGACCCGCTTTTTACACTCCAGATTGCTCTGACTCGCATAAGGGCTAAGCGCCGCGCGAAATAATCTCGCGAGAAATTTGAGAAAGATTCCAAATCATTGACATTTCAACAGTTTGACTGCCGAAATCTAGTTATCTCAAACGTGCCAAAAGTGGGCGGAAGAGGGTCGTAAAATAAATGATTACAGGCCTTCTCTCCTTTCCTTTTTCCTTTTTCTCGCCCCGCCAACTTTTCTCGTGCCTTTTTCTTTTCTTCCCCACTATCTGAGAACCTGGAACAGGCTAGCTGAAACGAGACCTAGATCCAATAATCCTGAGTCGGTATTTGATTTTTCAAGGCGCTATCAGCTAAGCTAAACACTAACGAAACGTTTTTTCTGACTGGCACAGAATATTCTGGTGCAACAGCTCAACCAACAGACCACATACCTGACTTCTGCCTTTGAACACCATGCGAAAACCACACAATCACACACTTTCGCGGCACTGATACGACTATCCACAACCACGCATAATCTTCTCACGTTTAACACAAGCAAAATATCATCAAATAACTCGGAAAAACTCAGCCTATTGGCAGATAAACACCTCCAGACTTTTCTCTTCCTCTCTTTCACGTCTTATTCAAGTTCCCGGATGTACAGTACTACGGTCGGCAGACCGGCATAGACCCTGTTTTCACACCAGTCTTGTCCCCCTCAAAGTTCACTTGCAATTTGGCTCTCACCTAATATATTTGACTCCTAGCAGACTGTTCCCGCGGCCAAAGACTTAGTGGTCACCTTAGAAAAGCGAACAATATCGTACCTTTTTGTCTCAGCCGGGATCATGGTGATTGATCCGTTTAGCCAATAGAATACAACACGATATGGAGGCTGCAGACTCTGCGAATCGTATAAACTTAGTCCCATCTTAGAGCTTTACATGATACCCTCCGAAAACAGCTTCTGGCGCGCACTAATTTCAAAAACTGTCACTTGCGTTAGAGAGGATTCTGGGCAGGGACCGAAAACAGACCAAAGAGAGAGGGGGGATTAGATGAAAGAAGAAAGGAAGAAGTGATGCATAAGATGACAACAGACGCGCCCTCATTAAAATATATCAGATGATCAGCTCGGACGTCAGCATACAAGGGCGCCAGTTACTGTACCCACCCAACCCACGATGTGATTGGTGTGAGTTCTTTTACGTCCCACAAGAATCATATTATTGTAAGTGCTGTGAGACGGGAATACGGTTTTTCGTCCTTATCCGAGAAGACTTGTTTGCAGATGCCATACACTTTCTTCTCAGTTATTTGAAGACTCTGAGTGTTGGTCTGGTCAGGGTTCGAGCCCGCGAACTCCCGCTCAGCTGACTCGCGCTCTCCAAACTGAGCTAACCAGGCGGTGGTTAGCAGGAGGGAGTCATAAACTAAGGCCTGGGCACTAGAGCAGATATTGGCGAATGAAAATCCGATGTGTCTGGCCATCGTGACGTCACGTTCAAGCCCGCCCGGGAAGGTT
>CALNXI010002555.1:55223-71181 GCA_942486025.1 Porites evermanni | reverse complement strand
CGGCGCGCGCAAATCAAACACTGGACGAAAAAATGGATTTGCTTCAAAATTGCTCAGCGCAAATATGATTAAAATTTGTGCAAACTGGGGAATAAATCTGAGCAAAGGTGGTACCCAGTTTTCATAAATTTGCATCATATTTGCGCTGAGCAAATTTGAGGCAAATCCACGTTTTCGTCCAGAGAAACGACTGGCTTGACCAATGGCATAGCGGTAAATTGAGCACCGGAAGTCGTGTTTAGTCCTTTCCGCGCGCTTTCCCGTCGTCAACTGACGTTCCCGCCCTGTTGCTAAATCAGCCTATTTTTCCCGCCGCCGCCGCGCCCTTTCCCAAGTCGCGCTCGTCTTATTTTCGCTTTGCTCGTTTTTAATAATACGTCCCCACTATGCCATCTGAGAGCCTGGCAGAGGCTGATAGGAGCAAACGATTCGCTCCATCTTGCCCCAGTATCCAGCCATTGTGACCGTCCAAGCTTGTTTAAAACACACATATTGTTGCCTGGCTCCACTCCAAATGTTTTCTATCTACTTTATCCCCGTCTGTTTTTTTCTCAAAATCGCTTCTTAAAGGCTCGGAGAACCACAGGCAGCTCAATCTCAGTATAAGAGTTTTTAAAATCATTAAAAAGTGGTATCATATTGCGTAATCCCCAAATGGCCGTGGACATAAGGGATTTGTATGGGAATTCAAGTCATAGATTCCAAAAGGTAAATAGTTGCTGGAATTTTCAATAAAAAGCACTTTACCTTATTCACTTGGTTTGTTCTTACTTGCTGTGTAGTTATTTTCCCGATCCGCTGCGATTTTAAAGCGATTTCCATTAATCTCAAGTTTCCACTAAGAGTTTCTTTTTATTCGTGGAAACTCGGGGGTAAACCCTAGCGGCTTACCAACAAAGTTACTATGTTTTGCTTTATGGCTTCTAATATGCGATATTATTTTTTAAATTGGTCTGTTCTTGCAAGACATTAATTTTAATGAGAGCGGTGCCACAACCTCAAAGATAAAACGTAATTTAGACACATCACAAAACTATCTTTTTTTTTCAGTCTTCCTGGCACATGGAAACCGTCGCCAAATGAATGACCGTGTTCCCCCATTTCTTATTCAATGCTATTAAGAGTAAAACGAGAATTATACACGTCGGTCTTTTTTGGACCAAAACAACATTGAATAGGGGTGGGGAGGAGGCCTTTTCCTTTTCGTTCCGTTCTGTTTAAAGGGGATAGTAGTAATGCACAAATGTTAGGAAATTGGTGGAACTGTCTCAACATCCAGTTTTGTCCGAGGTTGTAGCTCCCGTGAGCGGCCATCAATACTAAGTCGTTCTTGGATCAGGTCCATTTATAAGTCATTTTCTGAATCCTGGGAGGTTCAGCTAGCAGGAATTTTGAATGTTGTTTCAAACAACGAACCTACAATAATGCACCAAGAGAGGATAAAGGGGACAGAGAAGGCATCCTCCGTACACACCCTATTCCATAGGTAATTTGTCTCGAATTATTTTTAAGACCACAGATCCCAAGGGGGATTGGACAACAGCCAATAACATAGCGCGAATGTGTTCCGCGTGGATGACCCACGCTCAGAGCCACGCGTCCTTCACGAATTGAGGCAGAAAAAAATGGCGGAAGACGCGGAGAGCAATATTGCTATTCGTTTTGTCGACGAAAACGAGAGATTTCTGCTAAAGCTGTGTCAGCGAAACGAAAATTAAAAAAGAATCGCCCTTCCCCTCTTGCATAGAGCTAACAGTACAGCTGGGAAATCCTTAACACACTGAATTTTCTCTCAGGATCATTTATAATTTACAGTTTGAAGAGAGCAATTTCTGGTTTGATATTTATTCTTTCATTAGTCTTTTATTATTCAACAAAAATAACACTTAGCGTCCTATAATAATAATGACAATTTAATAACTTCTAGAGCGCTATTTACATTCACTGACCAACAGCGCTTAACAACTTAAAAAAACTACAATAAAATTCAAATTTGTAAAATTAATTACATGTACATGAATATTACTTGCTACTTGCTTTATTGTACAAACGACCAGTTTCAATAGACCGGCGAAATTTCTCATTTTGTTGAAGCACTGAGGTTACGATAACTTCGAGTTAAACTGATTTCACGGATTGTCAAAGAGTCGAGCGATTCCCTTTTCCCAGGTGAGCGGCGACTTACTTCGCTTCAATATTCAGAAATGCTCTCGATCACTTTACGCTTTCATTGCCCTTCGCCCGACATGTTTTTCACGGCGTTTAGTCATGCGAAACCTCCATGAAACATCCACGCAGCGCGCGAGGTAACTTTATCCCGATTCTAAAAATAACTCGAGACGAATTACCTGTGGAATAGGGTGTATATTGGGGATGCCTTCTCTATCCCCTTTATCCTCTCTTGTAATGCACGTATCAGCGACCATCACTGGGTGTCGACCTTGGGGGCATACGCGGGCATGGAGCGGGATTTGTAGACATTTGCTGCCAATTTTTATCCCTGGATGGCGGGGAGTGGATCGCTTAAGCACTTTTGTAGCATATTCTCCTGGGAAAGACCAGCGGGATTTGTAATGCACCAAGCGTCGAAGACCAAAGCGTTCCAAGATGGCGGGAATCCTTGCAGAAGGCGGGTCTAGAGTGAAATCCAGGAAGGTGCGAAATTGCTTAAGCGGATAAAAACATGCCACTTGCCTCTTTTTAGTTTGTTTTTACATATAGTACACGGCCTTTGCTTTTGCTTCACTTCAGTTACACACATTACATAAACATAGATACTTAAAATACAGAAGAAATACACAAAAGAAACAAAATTAATTAACATATTGATAGTATAAAGGTTGCTAGACAGGATATTGCGTACTAGAATAAATTTTTTCTTTTGTCTTTTGAAATCTGTTTATATTTACTTTTTTAAAAAGCAGGGAAAAAAAGGAGAGTTCACTCAAATAAACGCCTTTTCTGAATAATTTTTCTCCACTTCTCTTCAAAAATTTTCTCTGTTCCTTTAATCATTGAAATTTGTTATTCAATTCAAGTATGAAGTTGTCTTTAACTAGTAAATATATAATTCTACAATAGATGGTTTTCAACTTTTGTATTTGCAACTAAAAATATAAAACCTAGCCAAGAGTAGACAATGACTAAATAAAACATCTCGTTCTTTCCCTGTAGGACCTAAACATTTAATTTTTCTAAAACGCCAGAGGCTTCTATCAGATCAACTGAAACCATGAAATCTTTGACATTATTCCCAAAAGCTCTTGACACGGGACAATCCCGAAAAAAATAAATAAGCGTTTCTTTGCACGGGTTTCTTGACTAAAGCAACAGAGATCGATATCTGCAGCTTGAATCTTAAATAAAAATACATTGGTCACAATTCTTCTCTGAAGGAATTTAAACTGAAAGTTTCTGTGAGTTTCGTGCTTAAAGTAAATTTCCCAGGTAATAAATAATTAAATGGACCCCCAGTCGAAATTTTCATGATCTTTGAGTTCACAATCTCTTTTCCATTTTGCTTGGCTTTTCATAGGAAGAGAACGTTTCTTATTAATAAAGGCCTTACAAGCTAGTTGGCTTGGTTATTGTTAGAGACTAGCTTTGCTAGCAACGTTTCACTTTTTACTTGCTATTTATCAAAAATTACAATTTGGAAGTCCCTTGAAATACTGATTTTGTGCCTTGAGGTAACCTGCGTAGCAGGCTAGACTTGAGACTTCATCTGAACAAACCGTTGCAGCAGGGGGCGGGGCTATGGTGGCTTCTTGTGGAGAAATATTGTTCTCAGGTGAGGGAGATTTGTAGACGTCGGTGACGTCGCTACGCCCCCCACCCCCTTCGGGCTCATCCCCCGGGATAGCCGCTGCTAAGTGCGTAACTCGCTTTAGACTAGAATAGAATAGAATAATTCTTTATTTAAACACGGTAAAATTCATCAGGAGTATAAAAAATTTTAAATAAACCTAACTACCCTAAACAATATGTAAAACTGTCTACAGCTAACCTAACTAAGACCTGTTTTTCATCAATGCCCTGTACAGTACTTTAAAAATCAGAAATTAAAGATTTAGCCTCTCTCATATCACAGGGCAGGCTGTTACAGAGAACTACTCCGCTGTAACTGAAGCTGTTCTTCATGAAGTTAGTTCGCGGGAACGGGTCGACAATTGGTTTGTTAACAGAGTCCCTTAGGGAGTAGCGCGTTTCATATTGTTTAACAAATTTAGAGGGTAAATATCCTGGAACAAAAGACTTGTAAAACATTAAGGCTTTTTGTATTTGAAACTGAGTGCTCAAGTCTTTTCAATGAAGTTGTCTAAATAAGCGGTTGGCATCAGCATCATATCTAGAAAAGGTTAGAACACGAGCAGCACGGTTCTGAGGCTTCTGTAGTCCGTCAAACAAAGTTTTTCCACAATTACCCCAGACAATAACACAATAATCGAATTGAGATTGAATGAGAGCGTTGTATATACAATGAAGAGTAGGCGACGGAACAAAATCTCTAATTGTTTTAATTGCTCCTATCCCGGAAGCGATCTTTTTAGATGATTTATCGATGTGCGTTTAATTTGCCACTGTAGATTTTCATCAATAAATATTCCAAGCGATTTTACAGAGGTAACTTTTTCTATCGGGACATTATCAATCGAGAGCTCGGGTTGGCTCGACAAAGTACTCAATTTTTGTCTTGATTCAATTAGAATAAATTCAGTTTTAGCAGTCTTCAAAGTAAGTTTGTTGGAAATAAGCCACTTGTTTAGATTATCTAAATCATGATTCAAATTTAACTGTATTGAATTCACACCAACATCTGCATAAGTGGTGTATGTGTTATCAGCATACCCAGCATACATCCTAGGCTGACATGAAGTTAGGCAGTTTGGCAAATCGTTGATGTAAATAAGAAATAAAAGGGGACCAAGAATTGTTCCCTGAGGTACCCCGCATTCAAGTGAACAGATTCTACAAAGGGAACCATTAACGAGACATCGTTGTGCACGATTTGTCAAATACGACCTAAACCAATCGAGAGCAATTCGTTGTATTCCGTAAAGGTTCATTTTAGATCAAAGGATATCATGATCAACAGTGTCAAATGCCTTTTTTAAATCAAGAAAAAACACAGCATTAACATTACCACGATCGATTTTAAAGACCCAGTTATCAGTAGCTTCAAGGAAAGCAGTGAAGAGCGAAAGCCCGATTGATGTGTAGAAATGATATCTTCATTGCTCAAAAAATTATACAATTGGTCACAAACAATCCTTTCGAAAACTTTAGCTATAACGGAAATGACTGAAATAGGTCGATAATTATTTAGATAGGATGTCTCACCTTGCTTAAACAACGGAGTAACCCTAGCACATTTCCTATCGTCAGGAAATGTACCAAAGTGCAAAGATTTAGAGATCACATAGAGAAACTGAAATCAGATCGCCACATTCACGTATTATTATGTAGATCTTTGGATCTACATAATTTGTTTAGATGTGAGAAAACAATACTAATGCTTGTAGAAGAAAAACTGAACTTGTTGTAATTTACATTTATATTATTGATATAAATTAAATCATTATTACTATCATTTGGTGGAATTTCATTGGCAAGGCGGGGCCCAATTGTTGAAAAATGGTTATTAAAAGCATTAGAAAGCTCACTAGAATTAGAAATAATGGAACCATTCAACTTAAATTCTTTCACCGTTGTACTGTTGGCGAGACGGGAAGTAAGTTCGTTAATGGTTTGCCATGTTTTTCGAGAATTACCTTAAGATTGACTAAAAGCATTAGAATAATAAGATGCTTTAAAAGTCTTAATGTTATTGTTTATTGTATTTCGCAACTTTTTGTCCTTTGCCCAGTCACGTGGATCGTTTGATGCCATGGCATTTCTTTTGGCAGCATGACGATGGCGCATGCCTTTCTTTAATTCTGAATTGATCCAGGGTGCTTTTTTTATTCTAAAGCGTCTGGTTCGGAGTGGAGCATGAAAGTTAACAACATCCAAAAATTTCGTTTTCCAGTCAGCCACAAAACATAAGACTCATCAGAGCCGTTACAAGTCCAGTCCTGCTGAGCGATATTGTTACGAAAGCTCTCTCGATTAAAATTTTTAAAATTTCTGTAAGAAATGGTTGAATGCCCTTTTTAGGGAAAAGCAGGAGATAATTTTCTATAAACGTAAATAAGGTTGTGATCGCTGATGCCAATATAAGAGACTCCGGAACAGACTACCCTGTCAGCATAGTAGAGTAGGTTAAGTTATAGGTTGTTAGAGCCCAAATAAATCAGAAATTTCACATAAGTGACGAATATTTGAATCATATTGTAAAGAGGCCAGGTTACAATTTAAATCACCTAAAAGATAATATTCAAGACCAAGGGAATCTAACTTTTCAAGAAATGATTCGTAATATACAAATAAATCAATCGAAGAGCAAAGAGGTCGATACCATGTAGCTATCAGAAATGGCTTTGAGTTATGTTTACGAATTTTAATACATAAATTTTCAAGATTAGGTACATTTAGATTAGAACAGACTACAAAATCAAGCGAGGTTTTTTATATAAAAGCCTACTCCTCCGCCTTGTATGTCTGTTTCTATCACGACGCATAAATTCATAGCCTGGTATATGGACCTCACAGCTTTTGATAGTGTCATCAAGTTTAGTTTCATTAATTGAGGTAATATCGATAGAATAATCAAAAAGGGGAATTCTCAATTCATCAATGTGTTTAGTTAGACTGTTGATGTTCAAATAGGCTTTTCTAAAACCTCGTCTAAAAGGAATAAAATCAGAAATACTATTATGTCGATTGGAAATAGGTGAGCTAAAATACCTTTAAGAGGTTAACGTGGGCATTTCCAGTTACGAGCTGCAATAGGACAGTTTCTTAGCTCCATTAGAAGCTTTCACAGTCGTTGAATAGCTGGAGACCGAAAACCCTTACTACACTGATTAGGGTTTCAGGGCATTAAAAATCGTTCTATAGGACAAAACTGTTCTACCCAACTATTCTTGCCCTACAATTTACAGGTACAGCAGGGGGCGGATCCAGTGGGATTGGATTGGGTGGCTAGCCACCCCTTTTTAGGACAGCCCACCTAAAAACATTTAATACCTGGAAAGACATACAGAAATACGTGGGTCCCAAAGAAATCGAGAAAATTACGTACCCAGCATAGTCAGCTGCACAGTACTAGAAGGAAACGGTGACAATACCTTTCCTTGACGTAATCTGCTCAGGAAAAGAGGGCACATTATGACCTTTGTGCTCTTATTCTTCAAGTAATGAAGACGTCTCAAGAAGCCACAGTAGAACTCAGGCGCGGATCTACACCGGTTTCTAACTTTTCACGAAAATCGGTCAGATTTTTCATGAATAAGTAAATATATTTTAAATGGAAAAAAATCCAAGTTAAACTCTTGCAAATATCCTATCTGAATGACTCCGAAACCCAAGAAAGGGAACTTTAGGGAGTTAAAATCCGAAAAATGTACCGGCGAAGCATGCCCCGAGACCCCCCTGTAAGCTTGCGCCGTCGCCGCTCGTTTAGGAAATCCGTTAGCATTCATCCTAGATCCGGGCTTGGAACTTGCTCAAGTACTGCATGAGAAGTGGGGCCATCTGATGCCTTGCCGTCATCTTTCGAAAGTCAGGAACTGTGGGCTGGAAGCGACAGGACGCGTGTCGGATTATGAATCCATCTCGGTCTCCTCACAGATAGACAACCCGCAGACAACATCTCCTTCCCAAACGAGAGGGAACTTCTAAAAATTCTCACCGTTTTGTCTATGGAAAGCACGGAAGCGGAGAAAGCACTGTATTCGGAGAATCCATACTTGCCTTCGCAACAAAATGACCATCGAACGACTCTCAGATTTGACCGTCATCGCCGTGCATGCAAAAGCAGTTACCATCGATAGAAGTGTGGTTTGTCAGAAATTTGTGGTGCTACACCCTAGACGAATGACAGCGTCTTCACTTCTGGCCGACTAGGTTAGTAAGGTATTTCTATTAGCTTGTATTTCTTCTCAGTTTTTGTGGCGTTTCAGGAGTTTGCAGTGTTACAGTCTCCAATTCGTCCTTCTTAAATCGCCATGTTTTGGAACAGACGTAGGACCAAACCATACGTTAATTTCTTTTAATTTGTNCTCTCTCGATTAAAATTTTTAAAATTTCTGTAAGAAATGGTTGAATGCCCTTTTTAGGGAAAAGCAGGAGATAATTTTCTATAAACGTAAATAAGGTTGTGATCGCTGATGCCAATATAAGAGACTCCGGAACAGACTACCCTGTCAGCATAGTAGAGTAGGTTAAGTTATAGGTTGTTAGAGCCCAAATAAATCAGAAATTTCACATAAGTGACGAATATTTGAATCATATTGTAAAGAGGCCAGGTTACAATTTAAATCACCTAAAAGATAATATTCAAGACCAAGGGAATCTAACTTTTCAAGAAATGATTCGTAATATACAAATAAATCAATCGAAGAGCAAAGAGGTCGATACCATGTAGCTATCAGAAATGGCTTTGAGTTATGTTTACGAATTTTAATACATAAATTTTCAAGATTAGGTACATTTAGATTAGAACAGACTACAAAATCAAGCGAGGTTTTTTATATAAAAGCCTACTCCTCCGCCTTGTATGTCTGTTTCTATCACGACGCATAAATTCATAGCCTGGTATATGGACCTCACAGCTTTTGATAGTGTCATCAAGTTTAGTTTCATTAATTGAGGTAATATCGATAGAATAATCAAAAAGGGGAATTCTCAATTCATCAATGTGTTTAGTTAGACTGTTGATGTTCAAATAGGCTTTTCTAAAACCTCGTCTAAAAGGAATAAAATCAGAAATACTATTATGTCGATTGGAAATAGGTGAGCTAAAATACCTTTAAGAGGTTAACGTGGGCATTTCCAGTTACGAGCTGCAATAGGACAGTTTCTTAGCTCCATTAGAAGCTTTCACAGTCGTTGAATAGCTGGAGACCGAAAACCCTTACTACACTGATTAGGGTTTCAGGGCATTAAAAATCGTTCTATAGGACAAAACTGTTCTACCCAACTATTCTTGCCCTACAATTTACAGGTACAGCAGGGGGCGGATCCAGTGGGATTGGATTGGGTGGCTAGCCACCCCTTTTTAGGACAGCCCACCTAAAAACATTTAATACCTGGAAAGACATACAGAAATACGTGGGTCCCAAAGAAATCGAGAAAATTACGTACCCAGCATAGTCAGCTGCACAGTACTAGAAGGAAACGGTGACAATACCTTTCCTTGACGTAATCTGCTCAGGAAAAGAGGGCACATTATGACCTTTGTGCTCTTATTCTTCAAGTAATGAAGACGTCTCAAGAAGCCACAGTAGAACTCAGGCGCGGATCTACACCGGTTTCTAACTTTTCACGAAAATCGGTCAGATTTTTCATGAATAAGTAAATATATTTTAAATGGAAAAAAATCCAAGTTAAACTCTTGCAAATATCCTATCTGAATGACTCCGAAACCCAAGAAAGGGAACTTTAGGGAGTTAAAATCCGAAAAATGTACCGGCGAAGCATGCCCCGAGACCCCCCTGTAAGCTTGCGCCGTCGCCGCTCGTTTAGGAAATCCGTTAGCATTCATCCTAGATCCGGGCTTGGAACTTGCTCAAGTACTGCATGAGAAGTGGGGCCATCTGATGCCTTGCCGTCATCTTTCGAAAGTCAGGAACTGTGGGCTGGAAGCGACAGGACGCGTGTCGGATTATGAATCCATCTCGGTCTCCTCACAGATAGACAACCCGCAGACAACATCTCCTTCCCAAACGAGAGGGAACTTCTAAAAATTCTCACCGTTTTGTCTATGGAAAGCACGGAAGCGGAGAAAGCACTGTATTCGGAGAATCCATACTTGCCTTCGCAACAAAATGACCATCGAACGACTCTCAGATTTGACCGTCATCGCCGTGCATGCAAAAGCAGTTACCATCGATAGAAGTGTGGTTTGTCAGAAATTTGTGGTGCTACACCCTAGACGAATGACAGCGTCTTCACTTCTGGCCGACTAGGTTAGTAAGGTATTTCTATTAGCTTGTATTTCTTCTCAGTTTTTGTGGCGTTTCAGGAGTTTGCAGTGTTACAGTCTCCAATTCGTCCTTCTTAAATCGCCATGTTTTGGAACAGACGTAGGACCAAACCATACGTTAATTTCTTTTAATTTGTGGTTGATTGGTATCAGCCATCCCCCATTAAAAATCCTGGATCCGCCCCTGAGAGCAGTTTGTGAATTGTCTCTTTTTAGCGTTGAAATAGACCAATCTAATTATCATTATATATAAACTAATATACTAAAGAATGTGGGCTTGAAACTGGCCGAAGACTGAACACAGTGCCAGCCAGTATCAACAGTGTTGACCGTAAGCAATTCTCAGTTTCAGTAAATCTTGCGAGGTTGCCAAGTTAGCGGAGCCGTGTAATGTAAAATAACCAACCCATATGTCTCAGTTTAATCAGGACCTGCCTGCTTTTCTCCCACTTCAATCTGGACGTGAGGTGTATGCTTTGCTGACTCTAATGCTCCTTCCAAATCACCAAGACAAAGTTTAGTAAAGAAAAGGGAATCATAACTATTAGCGGTGCTTGTGTGTTCTTCTCCGAACAGTTTACGACGGATCTCAAGTGCGTGCTTCTTAGAATTTAGTGCTGCTTTGAAGTCTCCAAGTGAATGGTGAGTGACGCGCCAAGCCCATGATAACTATCAGCGGTGATTGCGTGTTCTTCTCCGAACAGTTTACGACGGATCTCAAGTGCGTGCTTCTTAGAATCTAGTGCTGCTTTGAAGTCTCCAAGTGAATGGTGAGTGACGCCAAGCCCATGATAACTATCAGCGGTGCTTGCGTGTTCTTCTCCGAACAGTTTAAGACGGATCTCAAGTGCATGCTGTAGAGAATCTAGTGCTGCTTTGAAGTCTCCAAGTGAATGGTGAGTGACGCCAAGCCCATGATAACTATCAGCGGTGCTTGCGTGTTCTTCTCCGAACAGTTTAAGACGGATCTCAAGTGCGTGCTGCTCATAATCTAGTGCTGCTTTGAAGTCTCCAAGTGAATGGTGAGTGCCGCCAAGCCCATGATAACTATCAGCGGTGCGTGCGTGTTCTTCTCCGAACAGTTTAAGTTGGATCTCAAGTGCGTGCTGAAGAGAATCTAGTGCTGCTTTGAAGTCTCCAAGTGAATGGTGAGTGCCGCCAAGCAAATGATAACTATCAGCGGTGCTTGCGTGTTCTTCTCCGAACAGTTTAAGACGGATCTCAAGTGCGTGCTGCTCATAATCTAGTGCTGCTTTGAAGTCTCCAAGTGAATGGTGACTGACGCCAAGCCCATGATAACTATCAGCGGTGCGTGCGTGTTCTTCTCCGAACAGTTTAAGACGGGTCTCAAGTGCGTGCTGTAAAGAATCTAGTGCTGCTTTGAAGTCTCCAAGTGAATGGTGACTGACGCCAAGCCCATGATAACTATCAGCGGTGCTTGCGTGTTCTTCTCCGAACAGTTTAAGACGGATCTCAAGTGCGTGCTGCTCAGAATCTAGTGCTGCTTTGAAGTCTCCAAGTGAATGGTAAGTGGCGCCAAGCCCATGATAACTATCAGCGGTGCTTTCGTGTTCTTCTCCGAACAGTTTAAGACGGATCTCAAGTGCGTGCTTCTTAGAATCTAGTGCTGCTTTGAAGTCTCCAAGTGAATGGTGAGTGGCGCCAAGCCCATGATAACTATCAGCGGTGCTTGCGTGTTCTTCTCCCTCAAGTGGGATTGACAAGCCTGGTGCTTGCTGTTGGGCTTTAGAGGCTTCAGAATATGGACTTTCCCGGGAGAGAAAGTTTCCAAGATCCATATAGCACGCTGCAAGAGCTTCACTGTGCACGTGGTAAGCGGAGGAATTTTCGTTGCATTGACTGAGAGCTATTTGATGGTAACTGATTCTTGATTCAAGGAGCATTTTAGTGTCTCCACTTGTCTCAAATAAGGTTATAACATTTCGATTAAAACGAAAGAGACCGCTTGAAACGTGCTGCTCTATTTCGATCTCTTTCAGCATTTTACGCGAAATATTTCGAAGACGTTGCTTACTATCACTATCTACGAAGTTCTTCGTTGCCTTGCTTACAAGGTTAAGTACTTGCCATCTTAGAGGATGGTTAGAAAGAATGCTAGAGTCTGTTTGGTTTTCTTCTACTTCAGTTTTTCTTTCTGTGCTTTTCCCTGAGGATCCCAAAAGTAGATCCATGTCTCCTAGTGCCTTGCATTCCTTTTTTGCACTGTACAATGACTGATTCAAGTCGACCATATGGTTTTGAATTTGGGAAAAATGACTAAGAATTTGGAGAGCAACAAGCCTAAGGACTGCCAAATCTGGGCGCCCATGCATCAACTGAAGAGCCTCTCGCAAATACTGAACTCCTTCTTCAATTTTAGCGTTAACAAGGTAGTTGATGCCTAAATAACACAGGCGTTTTCCTTGTAGTTCTGACTTGGAAACTAATGGCAGGGCCGAGGATTCCGATGTTTCCTTCGCTCCACAAAGCAACTGCGTCGTACTTCCCTCCGGTCCCCAATATGCTTCTCCAAACGCCTTTGAAACCAGTAGTTGACTGTAAGACTCGTTTGCCGCCAGCCTCTTCGCAGCTTCAATCGCTGAATCGTAAATTTTGTTAAAGGTTGATCCCTCTAAGAAATAAAGGTTATCAAGAAATAATTCTCCCTCAGCTAACACCTCAAAAACTGCGCGTGCTCTAATGGGATCAGAAAGAGACTCCAGAAGGTTTTGAACAATGCCTTGCTCATCTTTATAGAATGCCAGAAAGGCCTCCATTGAATGACCAGTGAGATATTGCCCATTCAGCTTCTCAAACAGTGACACGTAAAAGGAATGCAAACGGTGCTTTGATTTAAGGACCGTGTCCTTCATTTCATTTAGTCCCTTTTCTCTTGCAAATGTTTGAATCAGCTTGTGCATGGTGAAGAACTGTTCCTGCAAACCCAAATCAAGAAGTGACTTTCTCCGAAAGCTTTGCAGTATCTTCGAGGAGTGAATAATGTTTTTATCCAAAACGGCAGCAGCAACCTCAGTACCGAAATTATCAGGAAGAATGCTCAACGACACTAGTGCTTCTCTTTCCTGCGCATTTAGTCTTTGGAAAGATGAGGGAAAAAGACATTGCAACCGGAGATTGGAAGGATAATCTGGGATGTCTAGCATCTCGATGATACTCACTGAAGCGGAGTCCTGCATTAATTCATCAAGAAACTGGCTCGGTTGACCTTCATATTCAGAAATCGAGGAGCACAATAATTTAATTGCTAAGGGTACAAAGCCACAGATTTTCGTTATTCGCCGATAGTCTGAAGAACTGGCGTTTGAAAGAAATTCGTGAACTAAGGCCTGAGCAGACGCTTCTTCTAATGTTCTTATCCTTACACTCTTGTGGCGTTGAAAATGTACGTTCATAAACTCCAGAGACTCCCTCGTTGTTACTACGATTGTCAGCTTTTCATTGCGCCTGAGAATTTCTTCAATGAGTTGTAAAACATCTTCCTTTACTTTTGGGTCACCACTTTCCAACAAATCGTCAGCATTATCGAGAATGAAAAAAGATCGTTCCGAAATTTCGCTTAATAGCTGATAAAGCTGATCATCAAGAGAAAGACGCAAAAACGAGGGCTGTTCATTTATGACAGATCGCCTGATACAGCCAAGAATCTTTGAAGTTAGAGCTGCTTTTGACTTCTGACCACGTAAGGACAACCAACAGACGGGCATTCCATTGTGTTGGAGATCGTGTCCCACTGCAATTGCAACGGATGTTTTTCCAAATCCAGGTGAACCCCAGATGGACACGAGCTGGGTGGTATCAGAAGTCATGTAACCCATGATCTCATCACATTCGCTTCGACGCCCAGTAAAATAAGGTACCATATTAGGGAGAGAAGTTGCCAAGGGCGATGGCCTCACACCTTTAGACGTAAATTATAAAGAATAACAGTCAAATTTGATTCGCACTTTTTGGTGACCAAGGCAAACAAAAGGAAACAATGAAACTTTAACGCTTATTTTCATAGCCTTTGAAATCAAATGAAGTAAAAAAGCAAATACATAAAGTCTAACTGTAAATATAAAGATTGCAATTGAATTTAACTACCGCCTCTGGAAGTAATTCAAATATGTGACAGTCCAAATGAATACTCAGTGCTAATGAAGCGATTTGTGCAGTAACCTCTTTATATTCGCAGTCTAGGTGGGGGGCGGGTTTGAATTCAGGCAACGGTAGATTTACTTACTTTACTTCGACACGAACTGACTAACCCTCGTTAAAATTTGGACGATAATGTGTACCTAGCTTGATTATGAGGCGTTTCTGGGGGAAAGGAGGGGAGAAAAGCGAAAACGAGATAGAGCCAAGGGCGAGAAACTTCTTTCCTCTTTCCCCCACTCTCCAATATAAGATTTCCTCTCCCCGAAACCCCTAAGGAAGGCCTGATACGCAGGCTGACGTGTACCCCGCTCTGGCATGCATTAAGACAAATAAGCCTGCGTGCAACAAAGGAAATACGATACGTCTGCACGTGGGCTAAAAACCAATGCATCCACGGTCTAGGAAAAAGGAAAAGGCGAATCCAGACTCATCTCAACAAGACTAGGCACACAAGAATCTTAGCATCTTTTATAATAAAGAGCACTTAATAAGTCAAGTGATGGACCTAAATCACCTCTTAAAACTTCTCACTTTCAATTATTATAGTTATTATAATTGTAATTATTGTCATTTTTTTACCCACGGAACACTTGGGAGTTCTTAGGAACTCGTTGAATTTGGAAGTGTTGGTTTTTAAGGAGAGGAGAAAACAGGAGTACCTGGAGAAAAACCTCTCGGAGCAAAGGAGAGAACCAACAACAAACTCAACCCACGTATGGCGTCGTCGCAGGGATTTGACCCCGGGCCACATTTGTGGGAAGCGAGTGCTCTCACCACTGCGCTTTCCTTGCTCCCCAAATTAAATTTGAATAAACTCACGTAGAAAAGCACCGCGAAGTCAGAGCCCGCGTAGATGGCGGAATTTCTTTTGTGCTTGTGAGAGTTTTGAATGTAAAGCGTCTCCTCCCCATTCTCCGCACTTCTTTGCAGCTCCTCTTCCAAAACTTTCCTCGCACGAACGATCCCGCCGGCTTCGCAGGCTTGGCAAAGTCACAACAGCTTAAGAGGCTGTCAGCGTAAGAACCGATAAGGCAAATTTCGGTCTATCACAGATTGCCCTGGTTTTCCCAGTGGAAGATAACTATCCTATCCCCTGAAGAAATATCACATTTATTTGGACCAGCTCAATT
The DNA here is from genome assembly GCA_942486025.1 of Porites evermanni. Taxonomy (NCBI): domain Eukaryota; kingdom Metazoa; phylum Cnidaria; class Anthozoa; order Scleractinia; family Poritidae; genus Porites; species Porites evermanni. Next base: position 55,806 of record CALNXI010002555.1, on the reverse strand, counting down.
TTTTCTTTATATTACAAGAAGATTTTCTCGGTCACCTAAAACTGGCCAGTTTGCCTTCGGAATTGGTGCGATTTTGGTGAAACTTTAGGGCTCTGTCAAACCTACCTTACAAAGCCGAATACGCTGATTATTTTACACACAAAAGTTTTAACTCTGGTTAATAGTTTCAAGGTTTTATGGTTGCATTCTGTGAAAAGTTGGCTGAGATATGATTTTTTTAAAATGACCTTTAATTTGCTCAGAAGGAAAAGTAATTTGCATAACTACAGTTGAACGGTAATTTCGCAAAAGTGGCACCTGACCCAGACTCAAGTCTATGATAAAACAGAAGTACTAAGACCAGTCTACTTCTTAATGCAATAAAATTTGTGGGCACTCTTCTTTGCGTGCTGTACAAAGTTCCGTTAATGTTCCAAAATTCGCCATTTTGACAGCAAAGCTGGAATTGTAACGGTCTGCATCGGATCGACTAATTTCCACAGCTTTAACGTTTCTAGTTATCACCAAATGTCATTAGACCCTTTAAATGTGTTGAACTTTCGAAAACATGTAAAGAAAACTTGGTAATCGCTTTTTCTTCGTT
>CALNXI010002555.1:29816-49802 GCA_942486025.1 Porites evermanni | reverse complement strand
TTTTTTTTTTTTTTTGACTTTTCCAAACAAATGGGTCGGTCGGGCGATGGGAAACGAAGCATTAAATTGGGATGGCCTTCAGTTAAAAAAAAAATTATTGCAAGAATGAAATACTTTTTATACACGTCCCCAGGACATTCCTCTTAGAAAATGGCAGGGGCGGGAAAACCCTGCGGATGAGGTTGAATCCTGACTCCGTGTAGAAAGTTCTTTCTTTTTTCCCCATTTATAATGCTCTTCAAACAATGACCAGAAAACTATCTTTTATAACACACGGATTAACCTTTATGTAGAGTATTTTAAAGGTAAGAATTGATTAGGGCAAGATACACGGCTGTCAAAAAATAGAAATAAATAAACTATCTTTGCAAGCTCAAATAAAGTGGAAACGAACATCAGAAAACATCGCAAGATAAAATGTTAAATAGAGAAATTAGAATATCTCTGTACGTTTGGAAATTTTTTGCATGAAGAAGAAAAAATAATGATACTTACATGATGCAGCAAAACTTTGAATTATTTCGCTCAGTAGTTGTTATTTCCACAGTAGTTTTTTTTCGGCAGTATGATCCAGAGTGTGACCGGGGTATTGACAAGACCTTAGGCTCGATTTCCGCAGTCTCCAGGTCCTTTGGGGGCTCATTTTCCAGCACAGCGGCCTACAATTGAGCCTAACAAGACCTTAGCGCTCGCAAAAAACCTGCCAAGTAGGTGCCTGTGCCTTGGGCAAATTGTCATTTTAGTGTTAGCCTGTGTACACACCGCCCCCCACCCCTTGGCCCCTTCTCCGATTTTTCCTAAGGGGAGGGGGGGTCTGTACAATTTCAGTTCCGAATACCTACCAAACCTCTACTCTCGCTAAAATGAATTCATTCAGTCTTTGACTTTGCTACACTTAGACAAGTGACAGCTGGCTAAGTGAGACGTAATATCATTCATGCACTCTTCGACCAACACATTTCCCTCCACACCCCTAATGGGACCACACGGAAAGAACAGCTTGATCATATGAAATAGACGAATAAGCCATTTTTCACAATTGATCTCTTCGGCGATTTCATTGACATGATTATGTTTGAAACTGGCACCTGTTGCATTATAATTCAATTAGATTGAAACCAAAACAAGATCATCTTGGGAATACGGATGTTATACCCCAACAAAAACTAAAAACTGAGATAATCCCTTTTGCGTATATTCACTGAAAAAAGAAACTATTTTTCTCGTTTCATTCTGCTACCGATAAACGCTTTAAAGATCTTTGAATGAATCTGAAATTTACAGCTAATTTGCCTTTTGCAAAGCTATACTTGGATTTTCTCTTAAAAAAAACTTTTTAAGGTAGAAAAAGTGTGGGGCATTTTTTTTTTATCATAGTGCCGTGTACAAAGATCTGATAAGCAAAAAAGAGTGCCCACAAATTTTATTGTGCTGATAAGAGGACTTACCTTGCAAGTTAACCATGTTAACTCTTATCTTTTATTATTATCAATAACTATCATTTTAAAAAAGATGATAATATAATAAAATTGATCGATACAACGCTATTGTTTTCTAACCGACCGCCCCTCTTTAGGAATGCGTGACAGGCCACAGTAATTGAATTATTTTAAGCCACGCAAACATATATCGATCATGATATATTATTCAGCTGCTTCTTCCTCGTTAAAAAAAAAAAAAAAAAACAGACCTTAAGGGGATTCTAAGTGGTGCTTCGTGTTTTTCTGTGGAAAGGAGAGTTATTTTTCCCCTTAGAAATGTGAAATGTAAGGATTATGTTTCATGTCAAGTTGTTGAAACGACGCATCTAAGGCTAATTTGCATACGGAAAGTGAAGTCACGTTCATCGTCGACAAGAAAAAAACCGAAGAAAAAGCGATTACTAAGTTTTCTCCACATGTTTTCGAAAGTCCAACATTTAAAGGGTCTAATGACAGTTAGTGATAACTAGAAACGTTAAAGCTGTGGAAATTAGTCGATCCGATGCAGACCGTTACAATTCCAGCTTTGCTGTCAAAATGGCGAATTTTGGAACATTAACGGAACTTTGTACAGCACGCAAAGAAGAGTGCCCACAAATTTTATTGCATTAAGAAGTAGACTGGTCTTAGTACTTCTGTTTTATCATAGACTTGAGTCTGGGTCAGGTGCCACTTTTGCGAAATTACCGTTCAACTGTAGTTATGCAAATTACTTTTCCTTCTGAGCAAATTAAAGGTCATTTAAAAAAAATCATATCTCAGCTAAATTTCCACAGAACGCAACCATAAAACCTTGAAACTATTAACCAGAGTTAAAACTTTTGTGTGTAAAATAATCAGCGTATTCGGCTTTGTAAGGTAGGTTTTCAAGAGCCCTAAAGTTTCACCAAAATCGCCCCACTTCCGACTGCAAACTGATCAGTTTTAGGTTACCTAGAAAATCTCTCTGTAAAATAGAGAAAAAATTGAGTTGGTCCAAATAAATGTGATATTTCTTCATGGGATAGGATAGTTATCTTCCACTGAAAAAATCAGGGCAATCCGTGATAGACCAAAATTTGCCTTATCGGTTCTTACGCGGACAGCCTCTTAAGGTTTCGAAGGGCTTTAAATTCTATTCTGAGGATTTGTGAAGTGGGGGTGAATAATTTTGATTTTATTGTTATAAGGTACCTATATACGGTAAGACCTTTTCGAAAGGAATTAAAAACTGAAAAAAAAATTAACATATGTCCATTCACTAAAAAGTCATAAAAGTCTAAAATGTAAAATTTCCGCTTACTTACTTTCTATCTTTTTTTTAGCCGATCGCTTGAGATTTCTAGTTCATTTTTTATGTGTTCCAAAAGTAGTTCAATTGAGTGAAATCGGTATATAGCGAAATAGAGGATATCACATGGCCGCGCGGGGACGCAGACCTGCGAACTCTCACGATTCTGCCGTGGATCTCAAGATTTTTTAACTTTTCTCACGGCCTCACGACAAGACTCCCAATCTCAAAGTTTTTTGGGAAATATCATTCTGAAAACTTAAATGAAATGTTACCTCGTTGAATGAAAACGGAAGTTTCGCGGGGAATGCTAGTGCCTTTTTAAGCCTTGATGGGGCTTTGAAACATCTTAGCCATGAAGTTCGCTTATCGGGAAGAAATGCCCCTCTTTGCTATAAGTTTCTTCCCAGTAATGACCTATTCTCTGGCCTCTTAAGGTGGCTCGACTGGATTTTTTGGGGTTGATACCTCCCCAGTTTGAGCATTAACTACGTCCGCATGAGTAAAAATATGAAAAAAAAGGTTACCACCGGTGTATTATATAAAGATGAAAATTTCTTATGATCTGGGTTTTATTGCAATCGAAGTCGCCATGGCAACGTGATGACGCCATTACGTTTTTCATTTATCTTTGTCTTTCTCTGTACCAGGGTTTTTTTGAAGAAATCGCTTAAGGGAGTATGTACCTGTTATAATTGCCTCCATTGTGGCAAAGTTTGAACAAATTCTATGAGAGCGTTTTCGAAATATTTTGAAATGCAGTTTTAAGAATCATAAAAACAGTGAAATAGCATGCTAGCCACACAATTCGCTAATATTTTAAGAAAATGATAAGCTTTGGGAACGTGGCTTCATCTCATAAGGGTTTGATTCCACTGAAAACTGCATACAAAAGAAAGAGGGGAATTGCTCTGGGCGATCGCGAGAAAGACGAATTTTATTAACTTGCATTCAGCTGCTTTTGATACAGTTTTTGGACGTAACTTGGTCCTACCTGAAAATGTCGCATTTTTCCAAAAACCGCTCGACAAATTTTTTTATAAATTCGATGATCCCGAGATCAATCGTCGAGAAATATTCCTTGCAAGTTTCAAGAACATTGAAAACAGGGAAGGCTTTTAAATAGGGCCTCAAATATAGCCAATTTTTCCTCCAGATTTTGTGTTTACAAGTGAGCGTCCTCATTATTCAGTGGCATGGTTTTCAAGTTTCATATACACGTACACATTTAGCAAAAAGATAGAATTTGCATCAAAAAGGACCCTCGTTTAAATCTCCGGGATATGCTAATCACCGGGTAAAGAGTTTAGTGATACATTAAAACATCAGAGCAACTCTTTGTGAGAGTTTCTGTGATGTTATAACCCGAGTAAGATAATAAAGTATTGTACCCTACACGATGAGCCGTGACGTTCACCGTTTAGGCTCTCACTGCTATTTGTGACGACAAGCCAATTATTTGCTTATTCCGGATATTTCTTCGGAAAGTAATCGAGAGTTCTTTTTGATGCAAATTTATATCTTTTGCTAGTTGTGCACGTGCATATGGAACTTGAAAACAATGCCAGTAAATAATGAGGACGCTCACTTGTAAACACAAAATCTGGAGAAAAAATTGGTTATATTTGAGGCCCTGTTTAAAAGCCTTTCCTGTTTTCAATGTTCTTGAAACTTCCAGGGAATATTTCTTGACGATTGATCTCGGGATTGTCGAATTTATAAAAAAATTTATCGAGCGGTTTTTGGAAAAATGCGAAATTTTCAGGCATGGACCAAATTACGTCCAAAAACTGTATCAAAAGCAGCTGAATGCAAGTTAATAAAATTCTTCTTTGTCGCGATCGCCCAGAGCAATTCCCCTCTTTTTTTGCATGCATTTTTCAATGGAATCAAACCACAACGAGATGAAGCCGCGTTCCCAAAGCTTATCATTTTCTCAAAATATTAGCGAATTGTGTGGCTAGCATGCTATTTCACTGTTTTTATGATTCTTAAAACTGCATTTCAAAATATTTCGAAAACGCTTTCATAGAATTTGTTCAAATTTTGCCACAATGGAGGCAATTATAACAGGTACATACTCCCTTAAGCGATTTCTTCAAAACACTCCTGGTACAAAGAAACACAAAGATAAATGAAAAACGTAATGGCGTCATTACGTTGCCATGGCGACTCCGATTACAATAAAACCCAGATCATATGAAATTTTCATCTTTATATAATACACCGGTGGTAACCTTGTTTCCATATCTTTAACCAGGCCGACGTAGTTAATGCTCAAACTGGGGAGGTATCAACCCCCAAAAATCCAGTCGAGCCTCCTTAAAGTCATCAAAGTAAAAGCGGCACCTAATTAGTTACAGGAGGGACCCGACTAAAGCAGGGAGATATTGAAGATCAATGTTAAGAAGACTAAGGCGATGAAAATCAGTAAGAGGTCTAGTGAGGACTTACTATTTTTGTGCAATGAAGATGGCCGTGGAATATAACGACACAAGTAAGTTGATAATCCATTCATGGAGTTTTCTGTAGCACTTTGTAATAAAATTGTCGCACTTTGTAATAAGACCTTGGCACTTTGTAATGAAACAAGCTGTCGCACTTTGCAATAGCACTTCTCAGGCCACTTGAGGCAGCACTATCTAATTAAATATGTATATTTTGATAAAAATGCTATTTAGGACGGTTTGCTTCTATTAATGATCCTGAAAATTGAACTACAAATGTAGCTTAATGGCCTAATACGAGACAAATTTTCGTCAAGTGACTGATAATTGAGAATTAACTGTCAAAATATTAACTCTAAAATGGGGAAAGGATAATGAAAGAGTAACAAGTTCTTTTGGTATATTTCAGAGGCTATTAGAAAGGTTCTGGATAATTTGCCTTGTATGTATGTTTACGTTATATAGAAAGCGGTAAATATGGGAGAAGGGTCACGTGACCTATTAATTTGTTAAATAGCTAATAGGATAAATAACATTTCCAATCATACCAGGCGGATTTACGATTTACACTGTTTCTGTAACATTTTGGTAGTGAAAATTCCTAAGGTTAAGGTTTGCAACTCTTCCCCGATTAGGAAAACTTGTTTTGTGGCGTCATTGACGACGCAATGTCACGTGTTATTTGAAATTTTTTTCGCTAAGCCACATTTCTAGTTTAGTTTTCAGGATCACTGATGGAAGCAAACCGTGTTTAATAGCATTTAACAAAATATGCATTCTTAATTAGGTAGTCATGCCGTAAGTGGTCTGAGAGTAATTTCAATTCTCACTATTTCAGCTGATCTTCACGGGATTCTGGCCCCTCAAAGACACTCGATCTCTTTCTTTGCATTACAAGACCTTACAACCTACTTGTATCTGAAAATATATTTATAAGCAAAAAATTTGGAAAAAATTAACCGTCAACCGTCAAAGCTATCACCCCATTGAGGCCCTTGTTAAAGACCCCGTCCACTCTCATGAATCCACGTAAAAAAAATGCGGTTTCATGGCTGTCAGATTCGTGTGGAAAGTGATCAACGTCAAATTTTTCTTTGTAATAAAAATTCTTTTTGACACTGACGAGACACGAGAATTAATAGGGACCTGATCAGGCAAAATGTATTTAACTTCACTATATTACCTTTACCCGCGGATACGCAAAGGTTTACTGATTAAATGGTTATTTAAAGGCTTAAGCATTCTCTTATTCCTTCCTGTTGCCTTTCCATTTTTAAATCGTCTTATTCTAAACGACATAGGAAAAATAACCCTTAGTATCCCCTTGGGTTTTCCAAGATATCGTTACGTCAGTAACAACAGCACAATATGAAAGTGGACACTATATTATATATTGTGTATACTAAACAAACCTACCTTTGATAACATTATCATCGTTTCCTTGATAATGAGGCCATCGTTTGAAGACAACATCATCATTTAAAATCTTGGCAACTAGAGAAGCGGCATTNACCGTGTTTAATAGCATTTAACAAAATATGCATTCTTAATTAGGTAGTCATGCCGTAAGTGGTCTGAGAGTAATTTCAATTCTCACTATTTCAGCTGATCTTCACGGGATTCTGGCCCCTCAAAGACACTCGATCTCTTTCTTTGCATTACAAGACCTTACAACCTACTTGTATCTGAAAATATATTTATAAGCAAAAAATTTGGAAAAAATTAACCGTCAACCGTCAAAGCTATCACCCCATTGAGGCCCTTGTTAAAGACCCCGTCCACTCTCATGAATCCACGTAAAAAAAATGCGGTTTCATGGCTGTCAGATTCGTGTGGAAAGTGATCAACGTCAAATTTTTCTTTGTAATAAAAATTCTTTTTGACACTGACGAGACACGAGAATTAATAGGGACCTGATCAGGCAAAATGTATTTAACTTCACTATATTACCTTTACCCGCGGATACGCAAAGGTTTACTGATTAAATGGTTATTTAAAGGCTTAAGCATTCTCTTATTCCTTCCTGTTGCCTTTCCATTTTTAAATCGTCTTATTCTAAACGACATAGGAAAAATAACCCTTAGTATCCCCTTGGGTTTTCCAAGATATCGTTACGTCAGTAACAACAGCACAATATGAAAGTGGACACTATATTATATATTGTGTATACTAAACAAACCTACCTTTGATAACATTATCATCGTTTCCTTGATAATGAGGCCATCGTTTGAAGACAACATCATCATTTAAAATCTTGGCAACTAGAGAAGCGGCATTAGCACTTGCAAATTGGCGCCATTTTTCATTTGTGCTGTCTTCTCCATCTGCATAACTAGCAATTCCCTTTACGACAAGCCACTCAACTTGGAGGTCAAATGCAGCTGTGTAAAGTCCTGCAACAGAAACAGCGGCACCACTCATAAATGGGGCCATTGAGTATAGCTGAGAAATGAAATAAATGGCAGGATATCAAATTGAAAGGTGCCTCCTCAAAACCTGTAATCTTTTAAAAACCTAAAAGGTTGCCTGAACAGATTATCGAAAAGGTGAGCCTCTGCCTGGGTGTTTTCGACAAAATCGAAGTCGCGACGACGACGATCGTTATTGATGAAGCGACAGTCGCATTGCCATTTCAATCAAGTTTGATTGCGCGCTCGTTAAATCTCGCACTCGTTTTTAAACCTGCCCCTAAGGGAATTAAAAAGGACGCGTTGCCATGGACAACCTATTTTTTTTCTTTTTTTGCTATAACACCCCAGCCCCCAACTTCCCACCCCCACCCCGCACGGGATTTCATTACCTTCGGCTTCGGTGTCAACGGCCACTGCCAGAGGAAAGGTTTCAGCCAGCTGTATACGCCGCGATTCTGTATTGATTACTTCCGGAACACTCAACAGCTCACCGCTGCTGTGAATTTTGACTTCTCGATCTTTCGAGTTCTCCAAAGGAGCCTCCCAGCCAAAAGCTGAATCCTTAATGAGGTCAAGAAATCGCTTGCTAGCAAACGTTCTTATATTATTGTGCAGCTCTTTATCATTTGTCACAACCTTCAATCCATATGTTGTCAATTTGGCAGAAATCACAACATCACCCAATTTGGTTTCCTCAGGACGGAGGCTACTGCACGTTCCCACTAAAATAATTGCTTTGGGCATAAGCACTGAGACAGCATTTTTTGTGGTTACTATGGAGCCTCCCGGACCACTAGAACCTTCATGGCATCGCAATAAAGCAACTTTTACTTTCTCCTCTTGACCTTCATTCTCGTCCTCGAAGTAAACAAAACCGAGACCATCGAACCAACATCTGGATGGATTGTTCAGGTGCATATAACAAGCTAAGAACTCACAGTCCTTTACAGTCAGTAACAAAATGTCGACAGGAAGGCGCGCATGATTCCGATCCTTTGTTGGTGATTGGATATCATTCATGCGGGGAAGTTTAACACTAAGCTGGGGCGGGTCTTTACTGGCGTCACTGTGTTTCCTCTTAGTTCCCCTATTTGCACCATCTGAGATATCTTCTTCTTGTGAGTTGCTGCGTAAGTCCATGCATATAGCGGGCGGGTTCGACATTTCGCTCAATTTAGACTTGAAAAGTCAAAATATTGTGGATCTGCCATATAAAGAGTATATACACTGTCACATGTCTGTCCAAGAAAGGTTTGATTTAAAATAGNGGAACACTCAACAGCTCACCGCTGCTGTGAATTTTGACTTCTCGATCTTTCGAGTTCTCCAAAGGAGCCTCCCAGCCAAAAGCTGAATCCTTAATGAGGTCAAGAAATCGCTTGCTAGCAAACGTTCTTATATTATTGTGCAGCTCTTTATCATTTGTCACAACCTTCAATCCATATGTTGTCAATTTGGCAGAAATCACAACATCACCCAATTTGGTTTCCTCAGGACGGAGGCTACTGCACGTTCCCACTAAAATAATTGCTTTGGGCATAAGCACTGAGACAGCATTTTTTGTGGTTACTATGGAGCCTCCCGGACCACTAGAACCTTCATGGCATCGCAATAAAGCAACTTTTACTTTCTCCTCTTGACCTTCATTCTCGTCCTCGAAGTAAACAAAACCGAGACCATCGAACCAACATCTGAATGGATTGTTCAGGTGCATATAACAAGCTAAGAACTCACAGTCCTTTACAGTCAGTAACAAAATGTCGACAGGAAGGCGCGCATGATTCCGATCCTTTGTTGGTGATTGGATATCATTCATGCGGGGAAGTTTAACACTAAGCTGGGGCGGGTCTTTACTGGCGTCACTGTGTTTCCTCTTAGTTCCCCTATTTGCACCATCTGAGATATCTTCTTCTTGTGAGTTGCTGCGTAAGTCCATGCATATAGCGGGCGGGTTCGACATTTCGCTCAATTTAGACTTGAAAAGTCAAAATATTGTGGATCTGCCATATAAAGAGTATATACACTGTCACATGTCTGTCCAAGAAAGGTTTGATTTAAAATAGTTAATTAAATTAAATTAAAATATAATCATCCTTACCAGACTAAATAGCGGAAAGTGTAAGTACGGCACTTTACATACTAGGTAGATGTCAGAAATGTCAAATGTCTTTGGGAAGATGTTGTGGTTCGGTTTTACCTTTGGTTCAAATTTTACTTTTCTTAGTTTGAAACTCATTATTACACGTGAACACACTCAAAAACAAAGGAAAATACGACCCCGTTCACACTAGCCTCCCACGCAGACGCTCTTTTGGCTCGTCACGCAACCCTCCGGTGGGGCAGGAACGCGTAACGAACCCGCCCTAAGAACGTCTGCGTGGGACGCTACGTCCACATGAATTCTGTTCGCGTCTAAGATACAATGCCAACGATTTTTGGTTGAGTTTTTCACATTTTATTACCAAGATATTTCGATTATTCTGTTTAAATACGTCTTCTGAAAATTTCGGTATAAAGATGTGGTACTATCACAGAGCCTGGGTGACCTGTGCTTTAACTACAAAAAGCCGCTCTTTGATATAAGAAGAGTAGACTATAGGTATTTTAAAATGGCGATTTTCGTGAGGTACCTTCGCCCAAATCCGGGCGTCGATAAAACCAGGAACACAGAACATGCTGGAACATCCCGGAAGATGAAAAAATTAAAATATTTTTTTATGAAAAAAAAATTATAATAATAAAAAATAATTATTTAACAAACTTATAATAACGAAATAAATAACATAACATAACATAAAAACGAAAAAGGAAGGAAAAAAAAACAAACTGGTATCATCTCCGAGTATGAAAGAACAGCATTTTGTCCCAATTTGTTTGGCGAGTGAGGGTCCATGCAAAGGACAGTATTAGTAATGAGTGGAAGCTTGTCTCTATATTCTAAATATATTAAGATTGGACGTAAGGAAGAGGGTTTTCAAGACACTCTTTCAAGCTTTCCTCACACAGCCACTTTTTGTAAGTGTGTTTTCCATGCAGTTTACTGATCATTTGACGGTTATCCATTTTAATACGGCTTTGTCACTTCAAGGAGAGCTTTGGACTTTAGTGTATACAAGATTTACATTCGCAGTGAATAGTTTCAGTGGTAGTCAGGTAGCGCAGTGGTAGTTTCTAACTGTTATCAGTTAGCCAGAATTTCAGCCATCTCCCGGAGTCTCAAGTGAAGTTTGCAATCTATTTATCTTCTAATCTGTTTGTTGCTTTGGAGTTGGCAAAGTCACTGGATTTTAGTGGAACAGATTTCATTTTGGAAACATTAATGCGTAGCTATTCTCGGCGACTAGACTTTCTTGAATTAAATCCTTTGTTGATTTGCGTCGGATAACAAAGTTGACTATTGATCCCACATAACTACAAAAAAAATAATTTCGAGTTCCCCAGAATAAAATGATGACCCAATAATTGAACTAGAACTTTTATGTGAGGGGCTGCTGTGATTCTCGTGATCAGATGGAGATCGAAACTAACTTCCTTGTCCTGTTTCAGACTCCAGATATGACACTGACACGACGGAACCAAATCATGCCGGTTCCGCGATTGATTTATTCTGCAAGGTAAAACAAAAAACAAACAAAAAAAACGGACGGCTCCTTTCCTTTCTATTCAGCTATGACCCGGACCCGTAAATGGATAACTGTCAAATGGTTATATAAACTCATGACAAAAAATTACAAGAGGTGGCTGTGTGACTAAAAGCATAAAAAACCCCCCTTCTGGCTAGCCTGCGTAGCTGGCGATATTGTGTGGGTGCGAGATTAAAGTTTTGGTGGCGGAGCCGTGTTCCACAAAAAGGGAGTAGGGACGAGGCGGTATAGTCGAGTGAGATTTGACGGCGGATATATTACAACAGCTCCGCAGCCAAATCTCACTCGACTACTACACAATACCGCCAGCTACGCAGGCTACCTTCTGGCGGCCCATTTTAATATACTGTGTATTTTGAATTTAGAGGCAAGCCTTCAATCATTACTGTAATTGGAATGAACCCTCACTCGCCCAACAAATTAATTGGGACAAAATATTGTTTTCTTATACTCGGAGATGATACCAGTTTCTTTTTCATTCATTCATTCTTTCTTTTTGTTATGTTATGTCATTGTACTTATTTTATTATTATAAATTTTTGCAAAAATTGTTTTCTTATTCCTTTCATAAAAAAATATTTTAATTTTTTCATGTTCCGAGATCTTCCGGGATGTTTCGGAATGTTCCGTGTTCCTGGTTTTATCGACGTCCTCTCTTGCTTGTGGCGCTTTGAGGAGTGTTCATGCTTGAGTGGCCCGCCGCGGAAGCTCATTATCATGCGTAAGGCTTGATTTTCCACTGTCGGGTAACTATGCGTACGTGCGTAAAATTTATGTTCGCAAATAAAATAGAGGCAATATATGTAAGGTCGCACGTAAGCGTAAAAGTAGAACCTCGCTCAACTTTACGTTTTATCTCAACACTTTATATCTTGCCTCTATTTTATTTACGTGATTAACATTTTTGTGCGTTAACGTCTGTAACGTGCCTTAAATTTCCGGACGTTCTGCGGGATGTAAAACTTTAAAGTCGACTTAAGTTCCCCTAAGACATCGGAGAAAATTAATTAGTTTTTAAGGCATCAAGTTAACCAAAAAGGCTTCTAAAGCACAGAGAAAACTATTCGAAACACTCCTGACATATTTCGGGCCCCCTGTTTTTTACGTTTCCCATACGAACCCTATAAATCCTTACGTCATGCATACTACATGTATAAAAAATGTTTAACAACCGTTCTCACATAGTGAGCTTGAGAAACCTGTGACTAAAATTTTAAAACTGGTATGACCTACCTTCAAGGCATTCGGTGAAAATTAAAAGCACGATATCAATGAGCTGATCCCAAGGTCTCTAGATTTTCGTTTTTGTCGAGGAAAGAATGAATTATGCTCGATTACTGCTTTTGGTTCTATGCCAGCCCACAGGAACTTGAAAACTCCACGGCTACGAGGTCCTGAACAAATACAAACAGTCGATTGTTTATATCATTGATCTAAGTATATATAGCGGCATGTTATTCACGAGAGTACAGTGGAAACCGGTTAATGCGTACGGACATCAGCGGCACATGCCAAAGTGTCCGTATTAAAGCAAGCTCTCAGAAATAACGTCATGGACACATGTTTTATCGATGTAAAGATTAAAGCAGGCAAGGACCACGCAGTCTTCAATTTTTGCACTGAACAGCAAAACAGCAGTGAAAATACGTAGAGTCCTCGAAAGTCCTCGGCTTTAGTTGACGCCTTAGTTAAGTTAGTTAGCAGTTGGATGTAAACGCGCTCACTTTACAAAATTGGTGAAGGAAGTGTTGCTTCACATGTCTAGGGTTGCTATTTCTTAGCTATTTCTTGGTTTCAGGGTGTACAAATGCATAATGGGTTTCCTGTAGGGAATGGGTAACCGGTAACTAATAATCTGAAATCGCCGATACCCGGTAACGACTTCCAATCAGCAGGGGCACCCAACGAGAATATAGTTCAAAGCCACTTAAACATAGCATTGTTGATCGTATTTTAGTATTTAAACGGTAGATATAGGCATATTTTTATCCCCTAAAAATTTTTCACCTGTTCGGATTTCCTAGCTGAAAGTCTAGTGATCCGAAAATTATAGGGATCAAAACTTTACCTTTCCGAAAATTTCAGCCAGAAAAAGGCTCCCGAAAATTCTAGGTGAACTTTTTAGGGTAAAAATCCGTTAAAAATGGGCCACTATACCATTTTTTAGATGTTCGAAAATCCTAGGAGAGGCAGGCAAGCAAGAAATTTTACAACTGTTCCGAAAATTCTAGATCTCAAATCGTCTTCCGAACAGATATTTTTCAAAAATTAACGTTGGGTGCCCCTGAATTAGTCACACCATTCGTAACTCGAAATCCTAACTCGACAAATAGGTATCCTCTCAGAGAATTTTAAAAAGCGTCCGATCAAACAACAGGTTTTCCATGAATTCAATGTTCAAGGCTCATCATTTTCTCCTTGGAAATCGTTTACGTTTCATGCGGTAGTTTATTCTCCTAGCCCCTTTCCCTTCAGTTTCCAAAAGCAAAAACACTCAATTTTTTTAACGGGTCCAAAACATATGTTGAATTGCGTCAAGTATATTTATATAGTCAACACAAAATATGAAGGTCATGGAGCCACAACCTGGCTAAAACTTGGTTAGTTTTTGCTTATATCAAGTGCCAAAAATGTTTAACTGTTTTGCATGAGGTATCAACAAATTTTTGAGGAGCCCTGTCGCATGTTCTAACCATGCATTACTGATTTCTCAGCTTGCGGGAAGCAGACGCTTTTTTCGGGTCTTGTTTCACCCGCTGTTTTTTCGGCGAGTGAAACAAGAGCCGAAAAAATTAAAGCGTCTGCCTCGCGCAGGTTACTGCTTTCCGGGCTTGTGCTTCGAATCGGTTTGTAGAAAGATGGTTTACTTGATGGTAACTTTTGAAAAGGAAATACCAGTTATCCATTTTAGATTCACGAATTTATCCTGGTTATCGTAATAAGCAACGCGTTAAGATATAGATTTGTCCCTTTTTTTAAAACTTGTTACAAAGTAGTTAAACTGAAAGTCGCTAACCTGGCTGCTTTACACGTCGACATATTGTGTCTTCGCAGTGTGAAACCCCTTCTGAAGAGGACTTAAAATAAATGCCTTTGTCTATATTCAAAGGATTATTTTGCTTCTTCTTCGATTCATGAGCTGTTCATTTCAATGTCGGCTGACTGAGTTGCTTTATGATGATGCCTAGCATTCAATGTCTTCGGTGGCATTACGCCTTCGCTGCGCATTTAGCAGACTAATGCAACTACATTTAGTTAATTGTTACGGTTCTTGGTCAGCAAATTTTCATATATATTTTACCTACAATTATTACCTACCTGTAAGATATTAGATGCAAATTACAATCACAGTTTCAATGAACTGATCCTGCGGTTTCTAGATTGTTGTTGTTGTCAGGGGTAGATAAAAAGCACACACTTGCACACTAGACAAACCAAAGCGTGTTCCCTTCGTTATCACCTGCAACCTAGCCTCCCACGCAGACGTTCTTAGGGGTTCGTCACGCGTTCCTGCCCCACAAATAGCCTGCGTGGCAGACGTAAGGGGGAGGGGGGAAGGAGAAAAGCGCGAAAGCGGGGCAAATGAAATGATCCCTTACCCTCTCTCCCCAATCCCACTCCCTTTTTCCCTTCCTCCCTACGGCCCTACCCCTTTCAGCGCCTGCTAACAGGCTACCCCACAAACGTCTGCTGAATCGAGTGGTTAAATTCCCTTGCCATTGTTCGCAAATGTCAGCTGGAGCTCAAGTGCAGATTATCGGAGAACCAATCGGCGCTGTTGAAGTCAAAGTGTTGACAAGCCAAACACATACGTACAAGCTCGGTAACGTGTTATATGAGTTTAGCTCCGGACAAGAATATTTAGGAGCAAGAGAGAATGAGCGTGAAAGTAGACCACGCGGGTCACGGAAACAACAGACAAAAATAACCTTCGCAGCATGCTCGCGAACTTTGAATAGATTTAAAAAAATTATTATGGGGCACAGGGATTCGCTCTCTTAGCTCGTTCTCTCTTGAGAATACCGATGGTGTTCCTTATGTATAGAGAGAAAACTGTTTACATTACAACCCATAAATCGGCTCGTGAACCACGCAGGAAAGACGTAACACACATTTTAAGTAAAGTAAGCTGTTTTTTATTGAAATCCTTTTATTTTCACAGGTTACAGAAACGATCGGTTTTTTCCCATATAAATCCTTATATTTCCGCGATATTTCGGATGTTACGCAACAATGCCGATGCTCATATTTTGAGCTTGGGCTACCTGTGGTCACTCCTTCATAGGGAGTGGCAGGGGTCACGCAATAGCAACTAAACAAACGACTAAATCAGGAAGACAGCAAAGGTAAGTCTCATTTATTTTATAGAAAAAAAGGTAATATGTAATGATATTTAGCTTTCGCAGACCTCAATATTTTATTTCTCATACAAGTCTCAACGGTCGCCTGTAACGCGACACCGACTCTCCATACATTCCACACTCTCGTGAGACGCCTCTGATGAAACAAGGATTGCGGAGGACTGCGGTTAGCCTGAATTTCATCCGATTGCTTCAAGTCGTTTTCTCCAACGACTCGAATTCTCGCTAGACTGCGGTATCCTGCGATATTTTTTGTGACTGTTTCTTGAGCGAAAGCCAGAGGATTGGTTACTAATTTATCAGATCATCACCATGGAAACAACATAAAACCAATGTTCCAATAAGTTCCAATATGGCGCACAAGTATGATCTTCTTCTCGTTCAAACCAAAACAGACGAGAAAAAGCGACTTAAACCATGGTAAGGAGGCTTTTGTAGAATTCAGATGTGTCAATGAGATAATTCAGGTCTTCTTAAACACGTTTATAGGCTCAGTTCGGTGGTTGTTG
The DNA here is from genome assembly GCA_942486025.1 of Porites evermanni. Classification (NCBI taxonomy): domain Eukaryota; kingdom Metazoa; phylum Cnidaria; class Anthozoa; order Scleractinia; family Poritidae; genus Porites; species Porites evermanni. The sequence goes on along the minus strand of CALNXI010002555.1, from coordinate 33,679 downwards.
TCGGCGAGAGAGTTACTTTTGTGTAGCCTTGAGCTCTTCACCTAATGCTTGATTGCTGTAATTCCCTCGATTTGCAAAGCATATAACAAAAAAAAATATAACGTACAATTAAACGTTCATTCGAAAATGGTATATGACTACACTGTTAAGGCTCGGTCTGGAGCCAGTGATGTTAAAGACTCGCTTGCAGATCTCGAGTACTATGATAAATTTCAAGTTCATTTTATTTTACAGCCACACACAAAATGCGTTATTTGCGTCTAAATCACGAACCAGAGGTTTTTATCCGACAAACTGAGCTCTCTGCAGTGTAAAGGCGAAGATTTCTGAAATTAATTTGAAGAACGAAGAGAGCATTAGAACAATAAGAGTTTTTTAAAAAGCATGTGCAAACAACAACAACATCATAATTATTAAATTTAAGGTACTCTGTTGTTTTTCAGTAGCATCCTGCATATGGTGAGGGTTAGTTAACTTAAAGCTATGTTCACCCTGTATCAAGGCCCTCATATCCTTTGTTTTGCATTTTGAGGATTTTGGCTTTAGCTAACAGACGGACTTAACCCATTCGCTCCTGGAGATTTTGCCAAAAAACGCGTTTTGAAGCTAGTCGAGTGGTTTTCTGGTTACTGTCGTGCTATAAAGAGCTAAAACTTACCACAAACCGGTTTACAGCTCGTACACTTCGCGGCCTTCTGATCCAGATGCAAAATATCAGCTCGCGAAGTTCGGGCATGCGCAGAAAGCAAAATTTTTACTTTTCATTTTCTCTCCTCCCCTACCCTGCGAGCAGAGGCCCTTCGATCTTCCTCCTTTTTTTTCCTCTTGCTGGGCATTTTGTAGGCTTCGTTTTGGTGGGAAGAGTTTTTAAGAAAGCTTTTAGGTTCTTAGGATTAGGTGAAAGGAAAGGTAGGTGAGCAATGGAAGAAGATTTTCATGGAGATTTTCAGGTCAATGTCACATGGTGTTTTGCTTCTTTCTCCGGTGTCCTTGACTGAATTGTGCTCATTCTGGTATGGTTTGAAAGATCTCTTCACTCTGCACAAGTTAGCAGACAAAGTTGTCCTTGACCGTTAAAACTGATGACGTCATAAAGGGTAGGCAGTTACAGGCAGTTCAGGGGCGAATGGGTTAACCAAAAGTTGTAGTTTCATCTGTGGTGCAGGCTAGGTTTCATCATACATGTTTATGAAAAATGGTTTTCAGGTACAAGGAGAGGTTAGAGACAAAGTACATCAAGCCAAGAAAACTAAGGGGAAATTCAGAGACACTTGTTGGTTCTGCTTGGACATTTTTGGAGAAAGGAAGGGATGATTTTAGAGATGGACTCCCTCCTGAGGCTAATTATAATTATGTTAAAAAGGTGAGGAGTGCATTCATTGGGAATTTTAATTCTGTACAAATGCCTTTATTTCTTGAGTTTATATGGCTTAGGTGAAATGAGAAAATGAGGCTCTGAGCTAAAGAACAAAAATTATTTGTCATGGGGTCATTCCAGAAAATACCCATAACGTACCACAGATGGCCTCTGGGAATTCTGAGGGCAAGGAGGGTTCTTTGAACTGGAAATCCAAAGGGTATGGGGGACACTTACGATTGGAAGTTTGAAGGCATGGGGAGGGTTTAGATCTGGAATTTCCACGGGAGACAGACAAGAGTGTATTCCTTGAAACCGTTTTATCAACTTAATCAGTTCGCAAATAACGCATGTACTGGCAACACTGGATAGAAGACAGGCATCGATCAATCAGGCATGTTTTCGTTCTCATTTGTAGAAGAAAACCAACAAAAAGAAGGTTGAATGTTGAGCTCCAGAGGCCTCAACACCACATAACGTCCTTTTATCTCTCATCAAAGTGGCCTCATAAATTATTTTGTCCATTCAGTGTGAAACATAGTCTTTTAACTGAGGACGCCATTTTACTTTTGAAGCTTGTGGGATTGAGAGTGACTTCTGACCCCAAAGGCTCAAATTCAAGATCGTGGAAATGAAAATACCCAAACGTGCTCTCAATCGTACTACCCCACTGTTAATCCTCTATTAAGCCCCCCTCTCTTTAATAAGGGATCATTGATCCTGACAAGAGTGTAGAGATGAAAAAGTGCTTGAAATTTTTCCTGTTCGTTAAATGTACTTTCTTGCTTTAATTTTTCAGGCTCATAGTGGATTAGGGCCACACATTACTGGATCGGATGAATCAGTCAATACTACAACCAAGGCAGCAACTAGGTTTACAAAGAATGAGGCTTGTTATTCAAGGTCAGGAGACAAATCTTGCATCTTGTTGTATGCTTGATCGTTTAATTTGCTTTTGCACTGATCAAGAGGCATTTGTGCAGCTGACCTGTAATGTTTTTCTCACACAGGTCACTCCCTCTTCAACAACAGAGGCGGGGTCGTGTAGATGATATAGAGTTCAACCTGATGCAGCACCCCCTGGCTTTGTTCCCACACCTGGAAGAATCTCTTCCTCCTGATGTAAGTTGCCACATACTGGGCTTAGCAGGTGCCAAAACTGAGAATTGTTTGTTTGTTTGTTTTTTTGGCAGGGGGGACTGCATGTTGTACATTTAACTGTGTACTGGTACTCTTCTTATTTGTTTGCTTTCTGAAACTCAGGTATTTGAAGATGTAGTGGAGATTCTTGATCCAGAAATGAACATTGACAGTGAAACAGGGGATGATGAAATACAGGTGACACTTAAGTGAAGTCAACGAGTCTCTACTATAAAAAAAATTAAATCTTAAGTCAGGCTAATAATAATACTAATAATAATAATCTTTATTTCTTAAGATAAAAACACATATCCTAAGTTACAATATAAACTCAAAAAACTATTTACATATCATATCTAAAAATTATTCTGTTACTAAAAACGTTCTTAAACCTGTCAGTGTAGATTCTAGGGACAGAGACTGACGTATTTCTAAGATTGTACCTCGTGTTCTTTTCCTTAGGTAAAAACTGGAAGAACGGACATTCGGGGTCATTCGATCTTTTTTTGTAGAGTGTCTTGTCCGCCTTCTCTAGCAAATCCCTGATATTTACATTCTAGGACATAAGCTGTCTTTTCATACACCGGTCTAAAAAATTCTGTATTACAGAAAGGACGGAATCTGAGGCACCATAAACCGGCAGAGCGTAAGAAAAATTTCGTAAGACTATTGCGTTAAAAAGGTGATCTACTTCCTCCTGGGACATTCCTTCCTTACGTAAAGATCCTAATAAGAATAATGACTTGTTTGCCTTAATTACCTTCGCGCGCACATGACTACTGTATTTACAATTTTGTTGAAAAGTAACACCTAATATGGCTAACTCTGCGCACTGAGGTATATTACTAACTGGCGCAATGTCCTGACTGAAACCTTTCTTACGGAAAATAATTTCCTTGCATTTTGTTGGATTGCATGTCATGCGATTGCGGCTGGAGCAGCTAAGAAACTGATCCACCAAGTCAGTGCGACACTGGCCGTTTCCCCAAAAAGGGACAATAATTGTAGAATCATCAGCATATTTAAACAAGGCTGGGCGACCTTCTAGATTGATCTCCAAGTCATTAATAAACACGTTAAAAAGATATGGCCCACTGACACTACCTTGTGTCGTACCCCTATTTACCTCACGCCACTGTCCCTCAAAACCGTTATAAACTACTCGCTGCTGGCGTTTCTCGAGAAAGCTTAAATACCAGTTCACAATAAGGGGATTCAATGGCAACTGCCTAAGCTTAGATGACAGGAGTTCATGATTGACACAGTCAAATGCTTTACTAAAATCCATTGCAAATACTCGGACGGCTTTGCAGTCTTGCTCGTCTAAATAGCTGTAGATGGTGTGCTGCATGCTCAAGAGCGCATC
>CALNXI010002555.1:5758-27569 GCA_942486025.1 Porites evermanni | reverse complement strand
TCCTGTTAACCTCAGCCAGCCGATCTTTATTGCTTGGAGCTATTCTTGATTTTACCCTCATTAACGATTTTACTAAGGGTGTCATCCACACCGGATCACGCGATGACATGCGCACTGACCGCAACGGCATACACTCATCCATGTGGTGTTTAATTTTTGCTTCCAAATTATTCACTGCCTCCTCGACGTCATTTAAGTTTAAGACATTGTCCCAATTCTCACTTACTAGTTTTAGGTACAATCCCTCCTTACGGTGTCTTCTACAATCCCTAATGCGAACGTTTTGTCTGATCGGCTTTAATTTCGTTCCTGCTGGTAAAATGACCGCTGTGTGATAAAAGGTGTATGTGTCAGACTGAATTTAAATTCAAGTTTCGTGTGAGAATTCAAGAGTTTTTGTTTAGCCACAACCACTGGCTGGTAACCATCTGCCTCTGTTTCGATGTGGGAAGAGCATGCAGGGGGTGAAACGCGAGAGGCATGACTCAGGGGCGCTGAGGGAGGGGTGCATGAGCACGTTGCACTCCCGACTTAACCATGCTTAATAGGGACGAGTCAGAGTACTGTAAGAACTAATTTAGGGTGGGGAGGCAGGAGTGCAGGAAGGAGCCTTTTAGCCAGACATTGAAAACTGGCTGTCCAGAAGGAGTGTTTTCCCATAAAATTATAAGAAATTAAGTGAATTATCCTTGTATTTCTTCCAAAAATGGGCGTCCATAGGATGGCTGGACACCCTTCTGGCTAAAACTTAACCTTGGCAGGAAGGTAATTACAGTGGTGGTACCATGCTGAAGGGCCATGCCTGCATATGTATAGGTGTACTGTACGTAGTCTACCATTCTCCACTGATAAGAATTGGGGGAGGGGATACTTCACCTAAAAACATGAGGGCAGTCTTTAAAGTGAGGCTTGCTACACAATAGGAAAGTGTCTGCTCTTGCTCCTTTGTTTATGAACATTTACAGTGTTAAACAAAGAAGAGGTTAATGACACTTGCAATGACAAAAAGCTCCACCATTGCTCCAGCATTTATGGTGGGAACTAGCTGAACTATCTCAGTCAATGTATTAGAAAGAGTAAATTGTCTTGAATCCATGGGCAAATTAAACACAACCCTTGTATGCTTTGGCACCAAGAATACTGTTTTGAACTCAACTTAGATTCCAAAGTATGTTTTAAATTCGTTTCAGGAGGGAAGTGAAAAGGACTCTGAGGATGATAATCAAAGCAATGTTCAAGATGAGGTTAGGAAGTCAATTAATTGTATAATTTACAAGCTTAACAGTCAGTCTAACCTGCATAGCATGGAATGCTTGCTATACAGGCCAGTAATAGCTAACATCATCAAGCTGAGATAATTCAAATTTACAATATTTTTAAAATTTGCATTTTGATATTATTAAATAATAAAACACAGGGAGAAAAACCTAAAAGTGGCAAACTGGGAAATTTTGGTATCTACATGTATGACCTAATTAACATTTTTTTTCTCTTGCAGTCCATCAGAAGTGAAGAATCAGGAAAAATCAGGTGTGAATTCAAGCAATTTTTTTTATACCTAGAAACTCATAAAAGATCTTAGCTTCAAATCACCATATTATAAATAAAAATGGCTTGTAAGTTTCTTTATGGTGTGTGAAGTGCATCCTCAGAGACCCAGAGGCATGTGGGGACGAGGGAAAGTCTAAACGGGTGGAAAAATATATAATTATGGAACGAAGAAAAGTAAAGAACGGCAAGAAGAGCCCCTGGGGACAATGTCTTACCAGACCAGTTCCAAACGGTCACTGCCATTCTGGCTTCTGATTGGAGCCAGAAAACTTGTTTTTCTAGCACCAATCAGAAACCAGAACGGCGGCGACTGTTTGGAACTGATCTGGTAAGACATTGTCCCCAGGGGCTCTTACTAATTCTCGCCGTTCTTTACTTTTCTTCTTTCCATATATATTTTTTCGCCCGTTTAGCCTTTCCCTCGCCCCCTTTATCTGCCCCTGGGTCTCCGAGGATGTGCGAAGTGCTGAGGTGCACACAGATTGGTTCTATTCTTCTGTGTGGGATTAGAAATCCCATGAAGCCCCTCTGGCAAAAAAAAACCAGTGATGTTTTTGTTTTTACTTTCCTAGAACCTATCTACAGGTATTTCATGTGGTTAGCTCTCTATCTTTTGTTGTTGGGTCTCAACTTTGCAGTTGATTCACATAAACATTTACCTTTTTGATTTTAAGATGTGTTTCATTGTTGAGTTGGGTAAAATAATTTATTATGTTCATGAAGTTATTAACTACTGGCACTGTTGTACATATTTATATGGCAGGTCTTATTGTGTAGGCTTTCCGGCATAATTTGATAACTGAATAGCTATATCTAGATATTTTAATATATTATTATTTACATTCATTTGTTACTATTTCACACATAGCAATCCTGATTCTGATAAGGATCAGGCAAAACTGACCTATAAATGGAAACCCAAACAAGAGGAGGTAGCGAAAGAAGAAAGCAAAAGAGCAAGTCGAAAAAAAGCAGAGTCTCCAACATCGGTAAAGTTAAAAGTTTGTACATTTTATTGCCCACTTGGCTATAAAAGTGTGCAAGTTTTATCAAATGAATGTTATGATAAGGCAGCATGGACAAGTGGTTACAAAGTTACAGTTGCAACACGCAGGCCCCTGAGTTAAAATCCTGCCTTGACCTCTAGTTAGATTTGTTCTTGTTAGTTCTGAGTTTAACTTCTTGGCTATAATATCATTGTAAATAGCCAATTGGTTTGCCTTCAGCCAGTTGGGAGTCTGGCTGTAAACTACTGGGTAACCTGTGCAGTTATTTTACAAAGTATTATTTTAGCACTTTACATTTTACTAAATAAAAAGAAAATGTAAAATGCTAAAGTAATACTTTTAATATTACTTAATTTTACTTTAGGATGCAAGGATACAAGAAGTGACAAAAGAATTCTGTGAGTGGGTAGCTGGATTGGTAAGTACATATCTGCATTGTGAAGGCCACAGTTTACCAACCAAGTCTAGCCTCTGTTTAATAACAGTCCTATTGATATAATAAAATTTATCATATTTCAATTTGAACTGCAGTCTGGTTATTACATTTTGCATTGACTTCTTTATTAGGGTGGGCAAAGCAATAACATTGAAGAATCAACTGTGATGAGCCTTTTCGCCAGTGGATATGAAACAAAGGTTGGTTTGACAAATGCAGTACATGGTAATAAATAGAGCGGTTTTCACTTGACTGTCGAAAGTAATTGAGGAATTGGTTTGGTTTTGGTTTTACTACGCCCTTTGGTTGGCTAGTGTATTTACTTTGGTTTTGGTTTTACGACAGTCAAGTGAAAACCNTTGGTTTGACAAATGCAGTACATGGTAATAAATAGAGCGGTTTTCACTTGACTGTCGAAAGTAATTGAGGAATTGGTTTGGTTTTGGTTTTACTACGCCCTTTGGTTGGCTAGTGTATTTACTTTGGTTTTGGTTTTACGACAGTCAAGTGAAAACCGCTCTATTATGTAATATCTGGTGTTAAATTCATTCACTCTTACTGGGCAAGAATACCATACATTTGTATTTGTAACAAATCTAAGTGCTTGCAGAAGACCCTGTTATGTGATAATTCAAATGAAACCCGTCAGTGGAACTTTCACATGCCATTTCATTTTTTCTAAGGTTTTAGAAAACAAAATTAATGGTAATTTTCATTTCTAATGGCTAGTTATGGAAACCCCTGGAAAGAAAGTTTGATTGGCTTAGAGCACTGGAATTTCAGCTTAATTTGAAATACCTACATGTGAAAATTACAAACCCTTTGAGGGCAGTATAATAGTATAAATAAATAATAGCATGATTTGTACGTGATATTTTGCATAAATACCATTCGTGATATTTCAAAATTGTCTCAAATTTCAATCACCTGATGGCTCATGAAATTACGTAAAACAATTTTGAAATATCGCTTGTGGTATTTATGCCAAATATCACTACAAATCATGCTATTACCTATACAAATTCTCTCCTTACTATTCTCGCATGTTTTTGTGTGTCATTAGAGAATAAGTATAAGCTATAAAGTAACACTATCATGCATGGACAAGCTCCTAGAAGCAGAGGGCAGGGTAGACCATGGAGATGTTGTGTAACAGTCATCTGTGAATGGACACGGAGTACACCATCGCAGGCTATCAGGCTTGCTGAGAAGAGAGACTTAAGAATAACCCAGCATCAGAGTGTGTCTACAAATCCTGAGAGATCTTTGGCGTAAAAGAATAAGATAAAGTAATGTTTTGCATCATTTTTTTTGCAGCCTGCACTGTCAGTACCCATCCATGTTGTTGAGCTCACAAATGTTCCACCAGAATTAAGAATGAATACAGGGTCACCATTACCAAAACCAAGTGACACAAGACAAGTTCCAGAAGCCGACAAGGATAAGGTAGGATAAAAGAACTGCACTTGAAAAGTGGTGAAGATCAAGAAATGATAGTGGTGATGAGGATGATAGTTAAATGACAATGGGAAAGCGTTAACTGTTTAAGCCCCAATAGTGACCAGCATCTAATTTCCCCCAACAATAACACTGCCTGATCAAACAGACAGCTCATGAGAATTAATGAAATGATCACCAAAGATGAAATGTTGTGATGTTACAACAAATTCTCTCAAGTAGCACCATAAGAAATGTATGAGGAACAGTGTGGAGAAGATGAATGTTGATGTTGGGGCTTAAAGGGTTAAAATGTTGTCAGTGCCACTAACAAGGATGCTTTTAAAAACACAATCTCATAATGGCCCGCGAATAGAGCCATCCATCCTTGCTGCCAGGGACACATATGCATCAGAAAAACAGAAATGGCACACCGATGACATATAATCTGTCCAGAATCTGGTCAGGGGCTCTGATTTGTTGTAGTAGTCGGGGTTCTTGTTAAGTGCCGGCAGCCGGCTAAAAAACCGGCTACTTGAACGTTTGAGCCCTCTACTTTTTGGAGCAATAGGGTAAAGTGAGAAAGTGAAATCCTGAAGTTGCCTACAGCATTTAGTTTCCAAGCCGCCTATATTTACATCATAGCTGTCCACTTTAAAACTTAAGGAGAACCCCGTGTAGTAAATATATTCTTTTAGCCATTGTTTTTGAATGACAGACAAAAGACAAAAGGTCACAAGGTCAAATGTAAACAGAAGAAATCCACTACAAAACAGTCAGTATTTGTGGAATATAATTATTCTTCTCTAGATGAAGTATTTGAGTTTTCCTGCACTTGTTGCAGAAAAACTCAAGAAAGAAACATAAAGTCGAAAATTTACATTCAGAGCCCCATGACCACTCGATCAAAAAAGTCATCAGTATGGTGTTTGTATCATTCTGGTGCAGACGCTTCTCCTGCCAAACCTCTCTTGTGGTGAGGAGATAGGGAGACGGCTGTAATCACAGGGTAACACTTAAATGGATCAACACAGATTGTCTTTTCTATGGCAGTTCATGTCATTCCTAGCCTGCGTAGCTGGCGGTATTGTGTGGGTGCAAGATTAACGTTTTGGCGGCGGAGCCGTGTTCCAAAAAAAGGGAGTAGGGATGAGCTACGCAGGCTATGTCATTCCTGGCTTTTTAAATAACAAGTGCCATTTTATTGTGACTCCTAGCAAGCCAAAGGCAAGTATGTTCCAAGTTGGGTGAAAGTGAAATATGGTGCATGGTACCTGAGTCCNACATCTGCATCAAATAACAGAAATGGCACACCGATGACATATAATCTGTCCAGAATCTGGTCAGGGGCTCTGATTTGTTGAAGTAGTCAGGGTTCTCGTTAAGTGCCGGCAGCCAGCTAAAAAACCGGCTAGTTGAACGTTTGAGCCTTCTACTTTTTGGGGCAATAGGGTAAAGTGAGAAAGTGAAATCCTGAAGTTGCCTACAGCATTTAGTTTCCAAGCTGCCTATATTTACATCATAGCTGTCCACTTTAAAACTTAAGGAGAACCCTGTGTAGTAAATATATTCTTTTAGCCGTTGTTTTTGAATGACAGACAAAATACAAAAGGTCACAAGGTCAAATGTAAACATAATAAATCCACTACAAAACAGTCAGTATTTGTGGAATATATTCTTCTTTAGATGAAGTATTTGAGTTTTCCTTCACTTGTTGCAGAAAAACTCAAGAAAGAAACATAAAGTCGAAAATTTACATTCGGAGCCCCATGACCACCCGATCAAAAAAGTCATCAGTATGGTGTTTGTATCATTCTAGTGCAGACGCTTCTCCTGCCAAACCTCCCTTGTGGTGAGGAGATAGGGAGACGGCTGTAATCACAGGGTAACACTTAAATGGATCAACACAGATTGTCTTTTCTGTGGCAGTTCATGTCATTCCTAGCCTGCGTAGCTGGCGGTATTGTGTGGGTGCAAGATTAACGTTTTGGCGGCGGAGCCGTGTTCCAAAAAAAGGGAGTAGGGATGAGCTACGCAGGCTATGTCATTCCTGGCTTTTTAAATAACAAGTGCCATTTTATTGTGACTCCTAGCAAGCCAAAGGCAAGTATGTTCCAAGTTGGGTGAAAGTGAAATATGGTGCATGGTACCTGAGTCCGAAGACATGGAAAGCTCGGCCAAAGGATGAACCATTACAAGATCCTAAGGAACAACAAGATAAAGCTTTATCAGAATCCAAAAAGAAAAGTCATAAACTGGTAAGATCCACAGCCTACACTAGCGTACCCATAGATTCCATTAATGAATCGATTATTTGCTAACCTGTATCAAATTCAAATCAGCATTCCTGCATGGGTAACGAGTAGCAAATTTTGGCTACAAGTCCTCAGTATTTGGTCAGATTGAAAGATCTTTGAATGGACAGAATTGCTTTGAAGACATTGACATGAAATTCAAGAAACCTGAGGCTGAGCTGGCAGAAATTTCATAACTACCTCGTGTGAACTCTCTTCTCATTACACATGCAGGGATGCAGAAATGAATCTGAAGTCTACAACTACAAATGGATTCAACTTTCAAATAATATATTCTTTAATGGAATCTTAGCTTGACTGTAACGTATAAGAAAAAAGTCCAATGTAATGTTCATGTATGTATAAAAACGTTTTTGAAAGAATGCAAAAAAGGTTAGAAATACTTCTTTAGCAAGTCAAGATTATTCCCTCCATTCTTGTCCTTTTATTAGCTGTTGGCTACTTTTTGATAAAAAAAACAATCGCCAGTGTGCTGTATTGCGATCCCTTTTCGAAAGTTTGTCGCTACGTGGCAATGCAATAATTTTACAAGTTTAGTTGTAATGGGATCCAGAGATTACTGCTTGGGACTGTTAAAGAAAAAAAGTAATTTAAATATGTTAAAATTAATTTAGAAATGATTACCATTTCTGTTGTGAATTTCTGATGACCATCTTTCTGTAGGATGCTGTACTTTCAAGCATGCATGGAGCAAAGGCTTTTAAAGAATTTATAGACAAGAAAAACACCAGAGTACCAGAATTCCTTGAGGCTGTGTCTGATCAACAAGAGCAAGTCAAGGCTGAGGCAGAGGAGACACAAGAGAGAAGGAAATCTCGCTCCATTAGCACTCAGCATACACAGTTTGGAACATCACAGAACTATGTGTTCTGATTTTAGATACATCAGTAGAAAGATAATGCCAGACCTTTTACTGGCGCTTAAAAGAAAAATGTGACTGGAAAAAATATTGCCTCTTGCATTTGTACAGATACTTGTTTTATTCTTTTGACATTATTTTAAATGTAAATAGTTTTGTAAGTATACATTGTATAGAACAATATTTATTGTAAAATACTAGAATGAAAATTATATTCTGGTAATAAATTATTATTGAAAAATATCTCACCAGATCCTTTCTTGGAGAATAGTGGAGAAAACCTTTTGTGAAGACTGAAGAAAAGTTATTTCCACATTCACTTTCCCACAATAAATTAGCATGGCTCCTGCTTTTATCAAATTAACTGGTGTTGTGAGCATAGAAAAGTGGAATCTGCTTCAATTCATAGGGGCACCCAACGAGAATATAGTTCAAAACCACTTACTCATAGCATTGTTAAGCGTATTTTAGTATTTAAACGGTAGATATAGGCATATTTTTATCCCCTAAAAATTTTTCATCTGTTCGGATTTCCTAGCTGAAAGTCTAGTGATCCGAAAATTATAGGGATCAAAACTTACCTTTTCCAAAACTCCAGCCAGAAAAAAGGCTCCCGAAAAATTCTAGGTGACCTTTTTAGGGTAAAAATCCTTAAAAAATAGGCAATTGTACCATTTTTGGAAAATCCTAGGAGAAGCAGGCAAGCAAGAAATTTACAACAAATGTTCCGAAAATTCTAGATCTCAAATTGTCTTCCGAACAGATATTTTCCGAAAATTGTTGTTGGGTGCCCCTAAATTCAGGGTTACTTTTTTATCATTTCTTTTAAACCATCAAGGTTTTTAGGTCACTGCAATCACAAAAAGTCCTGAAACTAAGCCAGCTGCTAATGACACCATTAGAATGGTAAACATGTGACGCTGGAACCAGGTTGGTTCTACTGTTTCTTCTACTTGTTTTCTTGGTCTTCGTTTCTTTCCACGCTGTTTCCTCTCAAACCACTCGAGTTCCTCCTGCAAGAAAAATTAATATACTTGTAAATTTATGTATTATTAATATACGCAATTCATAATCTTGGAATTTCTGTGTTTCTTGGTTATCCTGTGGAACCCAAAGTGGCCATTTGCAGCAAGTTCCTGCATTTTCAGCTCGATTTTGAATAAATTACATTATATGTGCACATGCATCACCCTGGTTCTAGCCTGCGAGCAGGCTCATATGCAATCTCGTTCCCAGAGGCCGTGAACCTTTTGTACAGTAATGGGGATGCCCCTTCCGCTGGGCAAAAGTAACAGAGGCTCTGGTGACAAGATTGGCTCACTTGTGCGAGTTTGGGGAAAGTCAGCCTGCTCGCAGGCTACCCTGGTTCCATCAAGGACAAAAAGATGACATAACACATCAAAAGCACAGAGTTATTTGAGTGTGCCAAATGAATGAAATTTGGAGTTGTTTTCAAAGCAGGCTTTATCACTGAAATGGCGATTCTGCCCCACCTTTCTCGGTTTTACTACATTGTTAGGTCAAGATGTTACACTGGGTCAAATTGGAGCAAAGAAAAAGGAACGAGAGTCAAAGATCACATGAAAAATGGCGAGTAAAAGAGCGGCGTTGGCTCTCGTTCCATTTTTCGCGTGACCAAAACTGAAAATCTTGTTCCTTTGTCTTTCTTTGCTCCAAAACCACACAGAAACGCGTGCTACACAGGCTTCGTCCTTGTGGTTCTTGAGGCCCTTCAATCCCTGCCGTCGTTATTGCTGTTGTGGTCCTTGTGGTCATGGTAGTTGTGGCCATTGTGGCCCTTTTGTTAACTGGATCACTCTTTATTATTTCTCCTGACTTTAGAAAACTTTGTCCCAAAAAGTGAAGCCATAAATAATGAAGACCTTATTAAAATAATTGCTTGACTAAAGACAGTATAGGACTTATTCAGTCTTCTACAAGATTTGCTAGCTCTGGAAACTAACCATCTTGGAACAATTTTTTTTTTTCTGACAAGCGCACAAGTAAAAGTAAAGGATTGGCAGAAGGATCAGCCATAGGAGAGAAGAATTTAATACCTGCTGCGCTTTACGTTGTTTTTCTTTTCTGATTTCATCTTCCTTTGAGGCCAGTTTCTCTTGACTTGCTTTAAATGCATCACAGTCTTTGTCACAGTCCATTTTAGCTTCACCTTTCTGGACCACATGGCAAGGGAAATCCTTAAGAAAACACATAAGGCAGAAACCTATGAGGCATTTATATCTGGAATGCTGAACAAGATATTCTGTAATTAATCTGTTATTACTAATGATAATAGGACTGAGTGGAGTCCAATTCGGCCTGTATTCATGCGAGTGATTAACAAAATCGGATGACTGCATAGCATTATAAATCAGGACAGTTGATAGCCAATCAGATTTGAGAATTTTGCTATAGTTATGATTGACAATATTATTGTATGGGGCTGACTTACACAGAGGATGTCGAGGCCTATTCATATTACACAAAAGCTGGGTCCAATAATTGTTTTATTTTTAAGTTTTTAACAACCTTACCTCCTCGTAGAGTTTCTTCAAAACATTAGCCTATTTCTCAGCACGGTTTCAGGATATAAACAGATTTTTTTGTCACAGAGATTTCTCAAAAACTAGATGAAATCAATCGAGTAATATTTTTTGCACTTTCTTAACCACGCTGACCAAAACTTTGAATTTTTTGATTGACTGTTGAACTACTAAACTCAAACTCCTTTCTTGTCAGTCTGACCTGTGATTGCCTGATTAATAGTTGGGTTTGTGTTCCCTTTGGAGTTAGCTACATTGTAATTATTGCTTTGACTTTGGAAAAAAAGCCTGAATATTCTCTCCTCTACTCACAGATACAAACAAAGTTCATTTGGAAGTAAATATATAATTGCAGGAAACAGATAGCTTGAGAAACTCTTTGGAACATAACTATTCATAACAGATACCGTAAAATTCCAAAAATGAGCCCCTCCATGTTTAAGCCCCTCCAAATATAAGCTCCCCAAACTCGTAATGCAAAAACCCCTCCGTTAAATTGCCCCTCCAAATCTAAGCCCCCCGGGGATTGTACTTGGAAAATTGCCCTCAAATACAAAGTAAAACAAAGCAAAAACGGTAAATTTACTTCCAGCTATAAGGCTTGCCCAATCTATTTTGAAACTCAAATTTCCCTCCATATAAGGGCCTTTACAAAATATAAGCCCCGGGGCTTATTTTCAGAATTTTACTTTACTAGATTAAAAACAAGCTCACTTTCTTTTTCCGTCTGCAAGGACATCTTACAGCAGTTTTCTTACTACATGTCTTGGGTGAGGGACAGGACCCGGCATGGCATAGAGATGGGCAGCGGTGACCACACGCAGCAAGGTTCTTTGGGCACTGATTTTTACAGGATGTTAGATCATTACGTGTTTGTTCATCTGATGAAGTCAGCTCGCTAAAATGAATGGAAGTTGAGGTAAACAGTGAGAAAAATACAAATGGGCATAGAATCCCATTCAAATGAGGTGGTAGGTGACCAGTGGGAATATAATCTTCAGTAAAAAGTACTTTGTATCACTGGCAGAGAAAAGAAAAGTTCCACTGAGACTGTTTGAAAAATTATCTTTCTTACATATTCACTTGGCTCTGAATTCACCATCACACATAAGCACACATCGGCATTCTTGTCCTAGCAGTACTTCTACTTATGCAGGATTTTTGTGACATGAACCTAGTTTAGTAGCCTTGGCCACTAAAATTGTCATCCACAGTTCATCCTATCTGGTATACTACAGCACTGGGAACATTGACCATCAACATCAAGAAAAAAGTTGTCTGCATTAACACATGTCCGTATTACAGTCAACCGGGAAAACTGTAAACACCAAAAATATTTCTGGAATGTTATTGTGATGTGAGAAAAAAGCCAATCAGGCATGAGAAAACTAAACTGCAAGCAAGAACATTAATCAGGAAATGCTTGCTCGCATGTGCTGATCTTTGCTGTGATTAGTCGTAACACAAAATGCATTCCTGAAATATTTCAAGTGTTCACGGTTTTCCCGGTGGCACTGCAAGTGGGTTGAATTATTTAAGAGAAAATGTAAACTGCTTTCCTAAAGGAAAAAAAAAACTGTCTGTAATAACGAGGTGACTCCGTATTAAGTGGGTGTCTATAAAGCGGGGTTCAACTGTATCTTATACAAAATCTAGGAATTGCTGTATCATAAAGCGTTATGAAAAAAATGCTAATAGCTGTGGGACAATAGAGTCCCTAAGATACACCATTTCTGGCTATGGGTACAGGTAGGTGCTGGTGGACATGTCTGCTACGTAGTTATTTAAAAGGTAACCATGATTTCCCAGATGTGATAAATGCATCACCATCCTAACCTGTAGCCTGGCCATTTCTCTGGGGTAAGAAGTTAACCTAGCCATACACGCAGGAATGGTGTATCTTAAGGTCTCTAATTACAAATTAATAAGATGTTTGATACCTGCAAGACACATAAACTGGCATCAGTCTGCAGTGACATAACAACTTTACCACCTGTTTACAACTTGGACAATCACCTAAAATAAACAATCAATATAAAGTCAGCCTCAATTCAGTTTTCACATGCAAGAATCATTTTAAACATTGCTGCAGTTTCTCTCAGAAAGCTAACATTCATTATTCTTTTATGACAGTTAAATTGTCACCTTTGTGACATGGTAGTGGACAGTCATGGGTGCATCCTTCTGGGCGTGGCTTGGTGCAAGGTTCCTCGCAAACTTGACATTCCCTACCAGCCTATACAACAGACAAAAAAAATTACTGGTAAGTGAAATGTTCTCAATAACTATAATTATACTACTGTTATTGACTACAGTTAATATAGTGTTGAGGAATTGAGGACTATTTTGGAGAGCACTTTAAGACAACAGGTACAAAAAGCAATACATTTATTGTTATTTATTATTTATTAACATGGCTCAGGTTTTTAATAAAGGGTCAGAAAGATTTGTAAACATGAGATGATTTTGTTGTTTTCATTAATTTTTGCCTCAAGGGGGTTTAATTTCAGAAGGTCACTAAACACTGATCTAAATTCTTCTGAAAAGTACAAGATCAGTATACTGATAAAGGAACTATGGGCAGATGAGGTTTTGTTATTGAAAAATAAAGGTGCTGTAAATCAACAATAATGTAAAATAGTGTGATTTAAATTAACATAGATGTAAATTAAGATGCATTAAATTAAAGCAATTTTTTAAAATCGCATTAATAAAGTGCATCATTAATTTCCTATAAAAAGGTGAGTGGCAGTTTATGGTACTCAAGGGGAGACTGGAGGCTTGAATAACTCACAGTGCACTTCTTTTCTGTCCGGGGCGATATGTACTGAAAGGTGAGGATGTATTTCCATAACTTAACACTTAACCTACAGTAATTAATGCTATTTTAATTACTCATACCTCTTGGTCATTCGTGGCTGCCTCACTGACAACATGACACTCCAACTGACATGTGTGGTTTCCACATGGCAACTGTCGTCCGCAGGCTTGTGCACAAGAGAATGGTTTGGCAGAGTGACATGGCAGGGTGGAGACCTATGACAAAGAAATTTATTCTTAGGCTTTTTTATATTAATAAATAATTTATGATAAAACACTACACTTAAATTTTGAAAAACCCAATATTATACATGTAGACCACATACCTCATGTTTTCCAAAGCAGCTCCTATCATAATTTAAAAAGAATATTAAATGCTTAATTGAAACATTAAAAAGTAAAGTATGGAACATTACACATGCTGGGCTTATTGTTGACAAATATATTTTCCTATTGAAGATATCCTTTCACACTCAAGAGTCCACCTGTTTGAGTATTTTGAATGACATATTATGACAGTTATAAATAAATTACAATGATGACATTTCTCTTAAATTTGTAAATAAAAATTTGTCTTTTTTAAGTAGGTGTGACACTTCAAATGAAAACTACATTAGAGTTTTTTCCTAGAAAATGCCACTGTCTAATAATAATAATCTTTATTTCACTAATAAAGGTATATAACAAGTGTTACATGGCCTTTATAAAAATAACTAGTGAGTAAAAACTTAAAATGCAAAAATTGCATTTTAATTCCTATCCTAGATTATAGCTAAGTCAATCTAAAAGTGCTCAGCATTGCAGACTGGAAAAGTGAATTTGACATGTCTAAGCCTAAAAGTACAAAATGTTGCTGGATTGATTCTGGAAAGTGATTGAAACAAAGGATGTCCTTTGCCCTCGCTTAGTTTGTTTATGTGTTTATCTGACTTAGGGCCTGTTTACATGGAGGCGGGGACCACAGGTAGGCGAGGCAACATTTGGCGGGTCACCCCACCTATCATGTAAACGTGATCAAATTAAAATGAGAGATTATATGGACAGGCGGGTTACCCTACCTAGGCCGGTTACCTCACCTACCTGGGGTCCCCCACCTCCATGTAAACAGGCCCTTAACTAACCAATATAAATGGAAAATGGAAATGGGAAAGGAGGTCTGGCTGGGTCAGAGCGCACAACTACTCACATTTCAACTGGAACAGCACATGGTGGGCATGGCATCGGAACAAACTCAGCAGGATTTGAGGCAGACTTAAACCCAGCTGGCCAACCATTGAGTGGTGTCTAAAAATAACCAGCTCAAAAGTTAGTCATGCAGACTAGCATTAATGTAATAAAAATTTAACTACTGCAAACAGAACTAATAATCTGCTGCAAAAGGAGACAGGGTTGCCACTCTTCAGAAAGTTAAAAATTCCCTGACTTTTCACTGGCCTTTCAACAGTTTTCATTGACCTTTTATTAATGAGAAACAATCCATATTTACATTCACTTTAGCTTTTTTTGCAGGCTTTTTTTTTGTTTTCTCTTCATTTTCAACCTCTTTCCGCTTTTCGCAGAAAGAGGGAGAGGGAATTTGGAAGAAAGCATTCACAACAAAAACCACTGACCACAACTACTACATGTGTCAGGTGCAGCATCAAATTTATCACCTTGCTTGCTTTGCAGCATACTTTTCGGCTTTTCCGAAAGATAAATGTATTTCAAAATCTTGAGGAAAACTTATGAACTATAAACCAGAAAACAGAATTCCCTGACTTTTCACTGACTTTGACAATATCAACGATTTTCCCTGACTTTTCCCTCACCATGGCAACCCTGAGGAGAGCTAAGTGTCTGTCAGATTATCTGCCTTTTGAAGATGACATTTTTCAGTCAGTGACATGGCTGACTCAGAAACAAAATGAGAGTTCTCCCAACAAGATGCGGGCTTACGACTTCACCACTTGAACTGGGTACTAGTACAGGTGCTCTACAACTTAAGTTACAGGAGACTCATGAGAACTATAAGGCCTGGTTTTGTTTAAATCAATATTCATTTTCTTTACCCTATGATTTATAAGTTGAAACGAAGGAGAAAAAATTGATTTGAAATAAAGTGACAACTTTATATGAAAATATGACATTTTCAATATTTTTGTAATGATATTGGATTGTCATTTTTGAGCCCAGTCTTAGTTCATGAACATTCACTAACATTTGCACAACTTTAAAACTAAAAAAGAACTGACCTTAGGGACTTTAGATGGATCAGGTTTGTTGTCATGGCAACGGGCAGGACAGGTATGCCTGCAAGGATGTACAAGATCACAGCGTTGGCTACAGGGAGGACATGCACCATAATGACAGCGATGAGGCTAAAAACAATGAGGAGATAATTTTTGATTTAACAAAAGATTTTATGAAACATTTAAGGTTAAAAAGCAACACTATTAAAACATGATGTTTTGTTGTGTATCACACCTTCATTTCCTTTACATATCATTTCATAGTCTCTTTCATTTGCGTTTGATAATGGTGACCTGTCGTCACCAAAACATCATGTTTTAATAGCATTGCTTTAAATCCTTAAAAGATATTTTTTAAATTAAATAATGACTGCTTACTGAGATAGAATAACTGAGTTCTCACTTGTTTCAAGGGAATTTTCATATACCTGGAATTTCTTTCAGTGATCAAAGCAATGATATACTAGCGAATTACATATCTTGTACGTATCGTTGAAGGAAACCTTTGCCCAATGACCCTCCTTGTCTTTATTGTGTTCGAGTGTCATAGATTATATTGTATAAAATATAATACATTAATATAAATTAATAACCATATTATTATTATGGAGTGTGCAGGACAATGTGTGTGGTAGGTGGTGAAAACACACAAGTTCAGATTGCGAGTGATAGAAGGTCCAAATGTGCATGGCCAGATTGCATTTCTTCTTTCTGTGTATTCCACTCATTCTTAGCGGACGTCCAAACAAAGCTGGCTACATGTGTGCCATGCACACATAAAAGCAGCCTGGAGATTGGGATTGTGGGCTCAACTTGTTGCCTGCCATTATTACGCATCATGTCTGTTTTTTAATATCAACCTTTTCTAACCTTGCGTTGTTTGTGATGACAATCTGGAGGATGTCTAGATCGATAAAACAAAATCAGGGTATTAAATTAGGACAAAAGCCAGCAGAATAATTGATAAGAATTATTAGTTTCCGACAGTAAAAATCAAATGTTCCTCCTAAAATGTACTCCAGCAGGGAAAAGAAGAACAAGATAAAAACACTTACGTGCACAGTTCAGAACATTTTGGTGGCTTAGTGACTCTTTCACGGCCACATGGTAAAGTTAACACTGTTGCACCACAGAAACACTTTATGTCCACTGGCAGGGGGCAGGGGTAACATTGGCCTACAAGCAATCATGTCATTAAATACTAAATTTATATTAATCTTTACCCACACTGCATGCACCTGTTTGGAAAATACCTATTTAGAGGACAGTTGGTTTTACTGGAATAAGATAGTGACTTAAATGGCAGACAGTATTATTATTATTTGAACTAATGGACACTGGATATAAATAGGACCACACCCACCAGAGTCGCTGAGAGTAAACAATTTTCCAAAGATCCATATGGAAAGTAAAAACATATCTTTGAATACCTCTAGGATTGGTTGAATAATAAGGCTGTAAGACATTTCTCTATCACTTTTCTTCCAACAAAAAAAAAATGACAACTTTTTACATAAAATTAATTACCTCTGTGACACTGTGATGGACATTTGTGATTCCGACAATTCAGGGTTCGGTTGCAAGTCTGTTCACATGGAGGGCAACTACCACCACAGCACTGAAAGCAAATACGTAAAATTTAATATATGCTATGAACATCACCAGAAAGCTGAAGAGAAGCGTCACTGCTTGCTGCAAAAACAGCTCCCCTCTCCCCTCCTCCAACCTCATCTGCGCCATGGGCAGTAGGGCTGCTAATTGACTGGAGGGGTGTCTAGGATTTTTATGGCTACATGTATTTTATGAAATAATTCAGACATTGTGACTGTGCGATATGGTTATTTTGTACGTTCTTTTGTCATAATGTGACTGTGTGATGCAGTCATCCTGTCAGTCCACAAATGACCTGCTCATCACTGGAGTTCCCAGTAGCTTGAGCAGTGGTTAGAGCATCTGATCAGTGTTTTTGAAGATTGTAGAATCAATCGCCATCTGGAAGTCAGAAACCTTTTTCAGAGTTTTTTCTCTCCACACAAATTATTCTGTTTTAATAATAATTCAGACATCTTAAGAATAAACTCCCACCTTTCTCTTACACTGATGCCGTTCACATTGCCTCATTTTAAGGCATTTTAATTCACATAAGAACTCCTGTGAACAAATGACATCTTTCTCACGTTTGCCACAACGACAAGTTTTGGTCACCAACTGCCTGCAGATGCCACATGATCCTGTGTGACACTGCTGAGTACATTTATGTCTGCCGCAAGTTAACGGTTTATCGCACGTACCACCACAAGTTGGAACATCCTCAGTGCAGGGCAATGAAACAGCTGTAAGAGTCAGAGATTTTGTGTTAAATGTATTTATATTTTGATTAAGGATGCATTATGTAAACAGTGCCACAATAATTTTGCAACATTTGTCCCCAAAATTTTGTCCTTGATTGTAGCTGGATCCTTGCCCTGACAAGTATATATAACAGATAATTATTATATAAAATTATGTGAATTATATATCCAGTATATGTCTAGGATCAATGAAAAGTACAGTGTAAGCTGAGTGTTCAGAATGTTACAGCCAGCAGGTCAAAATTCAGGTTAAAATTTTTGGATTAATTTTGGTTTCTGGGAAACTACCCACATACCCCTACCTTAAGCTAACATTAACACTCACTCCTCACTTAAGGCATAATGACAGCTTAGGGGAGGGGTAGGTGGGCAGTTTCCCAGAAATCTAAATTGATCCAAATTTTTTAGTCATGTTGTTGAGTCTCAATAACCTTTGTCTCCTAGCTCTTATTCATGAATAATTATGGCTGGCCAGGCCAAGACGAAGGTTACAATATTTTCACGTAAAATTAGTTTTGACCTGTAACATATATGCTTTGTTTATAAATCACTAAAAAAAAAAGTTGTGAATAGAAATGGCTGTTTTACTCACAAGTTTGTCCACAGGGA
The DNA here is from genome assembly GCA_942486025.1 of Porites evermanni. Classification (NCBI taxonomy): domain Eukaryota; kingdom Metazoa; phylum Cnidaria; class Anthozoa; order Scleractinia; family Poritidae; genus Porites; species Porites evermanni. The sequence continues at coordinate 9,413 of CALNXI010002555.1, read as the reverse complement.
CATTTCCTTTGTCCTGTCCTTGGACAATCACCACAGCTGTCTGCATGACACACCCTCTCACATCGGTGATGACCACACGACAAGACTTTGTTGCAAACCTGAAAGGATTTAGAAGTACATATTTAGACCAAAGACTTCCACAGAAGGCCTAGGGTATGCAGCCAGAGAAACACCAACAAACATGGATCATAATACGTTGGTGGGAAACTGCCCCCTACCCCTCCTCTAAGCCAACATTAACACTTATTTCTCACTAGGGCAAAATGTTGGCTTAGGGGAGGGGAAGGTCGGCAGATTCCACGAAATGTATGATGATCCACGTACATGTCAGTCTTCCTACAGAGCATGTTTCATTACCACCTTTTGACTGTAAATAAATTATCACTCTGCCTATACATCTGACACTAGAACCAAATACAATGGTAGGCCAGTCTGTTCTTGAGTTGCTTCCAAATTCCATTGCTTTAATATTACTCTCCTCCACACACACCTCTGCATCACTGAAACTCAGGACCAGCTACTAAATATAATTATTAAAAACAAAATCATTGGACAATGTAATTCTAGAGCTCTGATTGGCTTAGCCATCATAGCATATGAGCCATTACACCATGCTCTCCAAATATTGTAACTATCCACATCTGCTCAAAATGAAAAGCAAGCTGAAAATTACACAGTGGGTCGATCGTGGTTAGTAATCTTCTTACTGAAGCAAAACCTAAGTCTTCGTGGGTGGTTGCTTATGACTAGAGATTGGACTGTATTTTACAGTGCAAGAATGATCAGACTAGACACACTACCTGTTCACACTGCCATTCTGGGCTAGCACAAGGTCTTTTACTCTTCATTTTACCACATTGACAACTCTGTAAACTTTCCTTAGGACAAGGCAAACATTCACCTGAAATCATAAAATAAGATTAAGAAAGAAGCTTCATCCACTTCATTCATAGCAGTTTATCAAATCCAAGTAAAAATTAACAAGGATCAATAATATTTATTTTGAAATGAGTACATACCAGAATGACATGGTGTCTCACAGTTATGATGACCACAAAACAAGCGCTTCCCACATGGTTTTCCACATGACCACAATTTAGCACCGCAGCGTCTTACAACAGGAGGATGCGCGGCACAGTGACAGGACACCCGCACAGTCTTAGGACAAGGAGGACAGGGACCTGCAAGGGACACATTAAGCAGGCTGCAATAATAAACATATAGATATTGAACAAGGCTGAAGCTTTAAGAAACATGAAGCAACTACGGCAGAATACAGGCGGGCCATCCAAACTGTTCGAGGCATCATGATGTCACACATGACATGTGATCTCATACATTTACTGTGTTTCATAATGCCTGCTCTCAGCTTGATTAAAGTGATCATTAGAAATGCTTCATAAAAGACAGAATTTTGCACCTTTTGATCCCAAATGTATTATGTATGTAAAACTATGTATTAGTTAGGGGGTGTCAGTTTCAAGCAACTGAAAACGTCTCAAAAACGCAGAGCATGACACTAAAAATATAAGGTTTAAAAGTAATCTTTATTCATTTTTCTTACATTTGTGAACATTTGAGATCACAAGGTGCAAAATTCTGTGTTTTATGAAGCATTTCTACCAATCACTTGAATCCAGCCGAGTGCAGACATTACAAAATACAGTAAATGCATGGGATCACATGTCACCCATAACATCACAATACCTTGAACAGTTTGGATGGTGCACCTGCGCTGCAGAAGAACAGTTTACTACTTCTCAACCGAACCCCTGGATAAGGTCCTTTGTCCATTACAGTGTTGCCTTAGTGGTATGTCACTGTAGCCATTTATACTCCTTTTTTGTACTTTAACATGGGTAGTAAAGCATCTTTATGATATTTTTTCTTAACTTGACTTGGCTATGAACTATGGACTAAGTAAAAGTTCTGCCAAAAAGATTTAATTTGAATGGCCATGATAACATCAGAGAATTTTATCCAGAGAATCAAAAGTTAGAAAGACACTAGTTATATCACAACTTTAATAATTTTAGGAGTGTAATTAACGATGAACAAGCAACGCACCAGGGTGACAAAGCAGCAGGCAGTCATGACCACAGTCAGGTTTGAGAGGCTTGCTACAAGACTGGCCACAGGAATGTGGTGTCAGCCATGGATCAAAAGAGGGATTTTCCTTAAAAAAAAAAGACAGGACCAAAAAAATATTATTGATATAATTCCTACAAAAAGCAAAATACTCATGTTTGAGTTCACTAACTGTGAAGTTTTTCAAATTGGAATAGAATACATGTAGTTACCTGTTTTCCACAGAAGCAGTAATATCTTGTGGGACATTCTGATTGTTTGAACTCATATCTGCACTTTGGGCTAAAATGAAGCAAAAATCACCTTAATACTGTGGAATCATAGACACATACATGTAAATTGTTAACTATCTAGGGTAGTCTGATCATGAAATATCCGCCATCATTTTGCTCCACCCCCCCAACAGGAACTCTCTCAGGCTGGGGCAGAGAGGTTGCTGGCATTTCAGAATACTGTTCAGGGCTGTCACTAAGATTTTAAAACGCCAGGTAAATACAACAAGTAGGCGGGGAATCAAGGTGGTTTTATCGTCTTCTCTAGAGAGGAGAAGTCTTCACGTCGCATTGCCATGGTAGCAAATTTTTCTGGATGACAACAAACTGAAAATGTCACTTAAAAAGTGAATTTGCACTGCTTCAGACTTCCATCCATCTTATCAAATTTCATTTTTTGTCAAATATTGGTGAAATTTTCTGGGGTTGAATCCAAAAGGACCATATCTATGTTAAGGAAAAGAAAATTTTTGTTTTCTGTTCTCCTACTCCATAAAGTGGGCCATGAAATTGGGAAGTTTCATGTGATTGGCATACTTGTACAACGACGGCTAAAAAATGTACAGAAGCATGATGCATGTGCAGAGGTCTTGTTTTGCTAATATAAACCTATTGCTTTTTTGCAGTTCTCATTGCCGTCATCATCGTCATTGGTTAAGCCTCCAACTGTTGTGATCCAGAAATTTTGCTACCATGGTAACATGATGTCACAATTCTCCTCTCTATTATCCTATAAGAAATCAAGGGCCACATTCTTAGTAGCCCTTGATGACAGTCCAGTGACTGTTGATAAATTATCAAAATTATTTTACCAGTGCCATGGGATATCAGCTGGAGATATATTTTCTTGAGAATTCAACTGAGTATATGCAGCACCATCCCTGGCCCACTTCTGTATACACTGAAGGTGTAGAGTAGAGAAACACTGGCTACAGGTCCACACCTGAAAAGAACAATATATTTTCAGACTTTTCCCTCATGACATATAATATTTTATTATTCATTCAAAATATTTCACCGAATCTGATTGGCTAAAAGCACACGTTTAATTCACCATAACCAGTTACTGTTGACCAAATTTGGAAGAAATTTGACTTTAACGAGGAAATGACGTCAAAAATGCAGCTTTTCGCAGGTTAAGGCACCGTTAACCGAGAAGACCTGGGAACGAGGTTGAGTTGTTTTGGTTGGGAACTTGAAAAAATGGCGGACATTTCACTCGTTTCAAGAGTAAGAACTAGGCGAAAACATGGCTAAAAACATGGAAAGAACAGCAAGAAGACAACTCGAAGGGC
>CALNXI010002554.1:42327-60519 GCA_942486025.1 Porites evermanni | reverse complement strand
TTTTTTTTTTTGCCATCGCATAATCATAATACACAGTGTATTAATCCGGTCTTTTGCTTCTTGAATCAAGACATCTCCTAACAGAAAACAGGGAAAATGAAAGGCGCTTCCGGGTGAGACCAATATTGAAGGCAAGGAAAGCATATGGATTTTATCATAGTCTTGTTCAAGAACTTAACTTGGGAATCGAGGAATAGCCTGAACGGCAAGTTACTGTAACTAGGACGTTCATTGGCCAAAATACAATGAAAGAGCATATCCCATTATGATTATGACTATGAGCGCTAGATTTTGCGTTCCCACTACGACATAAGCATAATCACAAACTTAATCATAATCATAAGAAAATGATCGATCATTTTCTTATGATTATGATTATGTCGATCTTAAGCGTCTTTATGATTATGTTTTTTGGCGTTTCCACTACGACATAAGCGACATAAATGCTCTTATGACTATGATTATGATTGTTATGTCGCTAGTGGGAACCAGCCCTAACAGTTGGGGTTTTTAATTTAGTTATGTTCCGTTTGGATGATTTGTTCGGCTCTTATTATTTGAATCGAGTGCCTGTAAACTAGCTGGATAGGCTAAGTACCCTCTCCACTATAAACAAACCTTTCACCTTTAGCCGTTAACGTTGCAATATATCCGCTTTGTATCCAGCCACAACTAAGAATACAATACTGTACCTGAGAAAGTTTCGTCACTGCTGCTAGCAGGTGGTGGGGGTCTTCTTCCACCCTCTTCTCCTTCTCTGAACATGCTCATGGCCTCAAGATTGAGAGCACACACTCCACGCATGAATGCTTTCTTCATGGTTTCTTCATAACGCTCCCTCTCGGCATGAAGGCGAGCAATCTCAGTTCGCGCCATCTCGAGCTCACGGTTAGCCTAAAACATGAACATCCGCTCATTACAATCTTTTACCCATTTTTGAAGAAAGTGTAAAAAGTCTCTCATAAACTATACTTTAAACGGATGTTAACTACAAACTTATTTCAACATTATTTACCCTGTTAAACATGAAAGTAACATCACAGATGGTGAAGAAGAAGTATAGTCACAAAACTTTAAAGAGATGATTGACTAAGCATTTCCTTTTGTAACAGAAGTCTGAAAAAATTACTCTTTATTCTACTGCACATCAAAAACTTACCGTTTGAAGTCGACTTTCGTAATCCTCCGTTAACTTCACGCACACGTCTTGAGCTTTGGCCTTTGAAAAGATGAATAAAACCTTCAAATATTGAAGCGTTCAAGATGCAAAGCTTTCATTGGGGAACCGCCAAAATTCGACAAGGTGTGAAATAAACACTGCTATTTAGTTGCGAATCTAGTTTAAATTGTTTTGTCTGAAAAGAGTTATGATAAAGTCATGCAAGAGCTTACCTGACAGGCTTTCTCTACTCTTTGTTTCCATTTGGATTCGATAACAGAACGCCAAGCAGTCCAGGCACGTGACTGAAGGGTGTGGTTATAGTGTCTCCTGGCAAGCTTGGAAGCAAAACCCTGAAGAGGCAACCTCAACAAAATAGGTCATTTAAATTGATTCAGTTTTAAAATCATGTACGTCAATAAGAAAAAAGTGTTCCTGTTTACGAAAACTTGATTGTCCACTTTAAACAACAACAAAAAACTCAAAAACGACTAACACAGACATAGTTCAAAAAGCTCTAGTTCGTAATGGAAATCAGAAGTTAAGCGACTAACCTCTCTCTTTTCATCACAATGCCGTAGTTTCCACACTGTAAAAGCCCTTAGCAGCTCACTTCTTTCTTTCTGTGATGGAACACGCAGGCCAGTATTGAATGTAAAGACAAAACAAGTATTTGGCTTTTGTACGAGAGTAACGCAAGCAACAAACAAAGACATTTTTGTGGCTTAGGAGCATTTCTAGAGTAGGCGGCCACTTGTTTGAGAGCTTTAAAGAAAGAAGCGTATTAAACACACTAGGACGTTTTCTCTTCCACGAGATGCAAATTGGTGGCTGGCCTGGGTATGAGATTTATCCCTCAATTATTTCTGTAGCATTTCTGCAATTATCGCTCCAACTGACAATGAACCACAATTGAGTCTTTTGTCTTCTGTAACACAGGGTCTACTCTTAAGTGAGTACAAACTCTTCTCCATTTTATTCATCAGTTTAAAGGAGCTGTGTCACGAAATTCAGCCAAATTATGAAATTACAAAATGCCCGTTAAATTAAGAGAAACATAAAAATAACCGCTTAAAACTTTCAAGGAAGGTTAAAATAACTTAACAGAATTAACAGATGCCACGGATGGGCAAAACTGAAGAAGACTGAAACGGATTGAAATTAGGGCTTTTGAAAACTGTTCAGCCTAACAGTTTTTCAAACTTGATCCCTGCTGCTTGCAACTTCAAAAATAATGCTCAAGAAGACATATTTGTTTGTCTCGGATCCCTGGTTTTGTCATTTACATGTGATTTCTTTGCTTACTTCAAGTTCCATAGCGATTGAGGGCGAGTAATTGGCAAAATTAAACAAAATGAACTGGACTGCCGTGACACAGGCCACAAGTTTATTAGCCCCGGCTATTTCGTGCTAACCCTCATTAAATAAAGTCTTTACTTACTTACTTACTTTAAAAGGCTGTTATTATCACTACAATCAGCGTGCAAAGAAAGTCGTGTCCGATAGCCCGGGGCTAGTGGATTTTGCTATCGGGCTAGTGATTTTTGTCCTTAACTTGCCCGACGGGCAAGTGCTGTGTTTTTGGGAAATTCAAATTACAGAAGGATGGTAATCAATCCTGCCAATCAATAAGGGTTTTGGGGCTAGTTGAAATGACTTGTTGGCTAGTACATGCTGGCTACAGCTTGCCCGAATGGCAGGCTGTGAAACTAACTTTCTTTGCACCCTGACAACTGACGCTGAACCATTCAACAAACCTGTTTTTGAATAGCATTAGTGACATTTGCCACAATCGAGTCTTTGTGAGACAGGGTCTGTTCATAAGTGAGTAATAACTCTTTCTGACTTTCCATTTCATTCATCAGTTTGTTCATTTCAACGCCGTGCCTGTACAAAAGATCAAAAGACAGAACTTAAGGATAGTTTTCTCTAGGAACGCAGTCGCAACGGAGCGCTTAATATGACATAGTGAAAATCAAAAATCGGAATGTCGAATTGTAAGCAAGTCATAGGCGCAACGGGAATCGGAGTCGGAGGAATAGAGCGTTTCCAATATCTTCCGATTCCGCTTTTGACCTTAAGCTTACGATCTACTGGAAACTGGATTTCCGTATTCGGAAGCAGAAGCAGAAGGATAAACCAATCAAAAGCTCGTTCTGATGCTTTGGAATTTGCTCAGTTCTTACGTCTACTTCCGACTATGACACTGACCTTGTAGTTACGTTTTCACTAGATTGTAAAGCTCTGCGTTTCTTACTAAGACCCAGACTCCGCCGCTAGGAAAAACGCCGCTAGGAAAAACGTTCCACAACAAAGCTACCTCACAGAGACAAACAAGCCAACCTAATACTCCTCAATATCTAAAATTTGGACCAAAAATGACAAAAGCGTGAGGTAACACTGGACATGGAGACTTTTCTCACATGTCTAGGCACTGAAACAAGCAGTGGAAATTAGATTAACCTTGCTTTTGGTCCTCTGCGTTTGTTTTGTGCACCAAACCCGAGAGTTCGATAGTGGTCTAGTGCTCGTGTATCCCTCCTCCCTGGGAAAACGCTTGCACTACTCAGTACAAGTGTGACGCAGCCAAACAAGGGAAGAAGCAGGTTGCAGCAACAACCGTTATCGACGTAATTGCCGTTGCGTTTCTAAGGTCAATTCACGCCCAGTTCAAACGTCGATCATTTCATGTACCGAACTTAAAACCTGTTTTAGTCGGCCCAAATGATAGAAGTTTGACCGTTGATTCAGACGTCGAACTTGATTAGTCGGACTCATTTTCACGACGTTCACTGGTCTAAAATGCTTACGAGAGAAAATAAATTTTTTATGGTATTTTATGCATTAGGTTCGGCAAAAATAATGAGAAGAAACGCTCCACAGTCGAAATACTCATGTGGGCCACTCGATCTTAATTCATGGGTCGACCCAAATTAGATAAAAATTAGTCAGGACTTAAATGGTTCGAACGTGCACTTAACTGAAAGGATTAGGGTCGGCACATGAAAAGTTCGACATTTGAACTGGGTCTCAGTGAATTTAACGGCTAAATTTGGGTTATGACGGTCATTGCAAGGTTCAGGGGCACCATCGTGACATACTTTAAAATCAATAAATACAATAAAAATAAAGATAAAAAAAAGCAGTTCAATTCAGACCACAACTGCAGGTGGCGACTGTCTCAAAAAACCTCACGAAGCTCAAGCTTCAGATTCTTTGGGCTACACGAAGACCCATGCACTAAAACAAAGACCTAGTAGACTACAACGAAGACCTGCCAAACGGTAAAAACAAAAAAAAACCGAACTTAACGCATCTCACGTCATTTGAATAACATGTGGCCAACACGGTTGGCAGATGCAACTTCGTTTGAAATATGACACGCACGAGGCATCACAAATGTTTTCTTACCGCTCTTATTTTAAACTAATGGTACAAACCGCTCCCATATTTTCTGTGATGTACCTCTGCCGACGAATTGTATCGGCCAAAAACATTTTGGGACCCGTAAAGCGGTTTTGGATGTTCTGTGCAAGTTAACGGAATTACTGACAATACCCCATGTAACTGCACCGCAGCAATAAGGAGGCGGTGGCTGCATGCAGTAGCTACAATAATAAAATTTTGCGTAATTATTGTCACATGACTTGCTTCACAACTGATCACCTACAGAATTATCTCTTTATGTGCACAACCATCAAAATGGCTTTAGATACGCAAGGAATACGTATTACAAGCGACCATACTTTGGAAACTGCCTCTGAAGTAATGCAAATCCTGAAGATGGATCGGCGGCTACCAAATGGCAGAGAATCGTATTTAAAGCTGTTAGAGGACCTTGACTTCCCCAGTAGCCAAGATGGCAGCAATCAACTCACCCAGTTTGTTTTCCAAGGGCAGTGCATAATACTTGGAGACGCTAGAGTGGGCAAAACAAGCTTAAAGAAGTCACTTACAGGAGAAGCTTTTAATGCTGAAGAACCGAGGACAAAAGGTGTAGAAGTTAGCTTAGTCGACCGGAAATGGAAAACTTCGGATCCCACGACTGGACTCAGCTTTGGAAGCTTTGCTCGATTTGCAGAATCTGCTCTTTACAAGTGTGCCTTGTATGGGCCTGGCGGAGCGGAATTTGTTATAAGCGAAGACATGACTTCCTTTTTTTCCGCTGGAAGGCTTTTGTTTAGCTCGCTCGGGATAATTAGCTGGGTTTTTTCATTTATATGGCTACTTTCTTCAGCTGAGATGTCTGTTACCTTTCGTGTATTTTCTTTCAGTACATTTTTAATAGCAATTTTCCTGCGCTTTATCCGCTTAGAAGACCCACAAGCATATGTTTTGTTTCTTATAATTGTCACTATTCGTCATTTCACAGTAGGCTTAGGGACTGCATATCTTCTATCAGCGCTTCTTAAAAATATAGAATGTGGCAACCTCAAGTTCTCGTCCTCAAAAGAACATGATTCTTGTGGCAACCAGATTGTCTGGACGGCCCACCTATTAATCTTTGCAGCAATGTTTGATTATATTTCTCTCAAAGTGTTGCTAATGAAGATAAGGTATTATTTTAATTTCGTTAATTTGTCCGAGGTAGATTCAACTGTCCCTGGACAAGCGATATTCAAAGATTCGCTACCTATTTTACCGCGAATTGTACTCTTTATTGTACCAATAATAAGCGGCTTTAGTTTTGGTTGCATTATTGGGTTGTCAACTGAGCCTTCTGACTACAAACATTGTGCAATTTTTTACTCTACAGCGATTTCACTTTTTTGTTATCTAATTTACATGCTTGCAAAAACATGTCTGTCTTGGGTCAACTGGCAAGGTCAAGCCGTCATTGCCTTACTTCTTTACATATCAATGGAGAAAGCAGACTTGAGCTTATTTTCATTTTGTTCATTGAAAGTATACATGGCAATGTTTGCTGTATGGGCCTGCCAGACTTTGTATGAAGATTGGGATGACATGAACTTTTTCTTCACCAGTATGGGAAACATCAGGGAAACAAGAGCTAGTTTTACTCTTATACTTATAGAGAAGATTATGTTAAATTTTCGGAAGCTGAAAGTGGCTCTTCATAGTAAGTTTTGCAATCTTAAACTTAACCTCCTAGATTTTGCAGGTGACAAAGAGTACTATGCTTATCATCATATCTTCATGAGAGATCAAGCCATCTATATTGTTGTCTTTAACATGGCAAACTTTGCAAACAATAATTTCAGAAATATTGAAACAAAAATCCAAAGACTTCGTTTCTGGATGGAATCAATCTGTAGTAAAGCAAGACCCAAAACACCAATCTTCCTCGTTGGAACACACAGAGGAAATATGAATACGATTGACCTAAAAACTATTGACAAACATCTGCAACAACATCTAATGTACTCTTTCAGTGATGAGTTGATGATGAATAAGGAAGACAAGCTTTTGTACTTTCCAACTGAGAACACTCGGGGAAGAAAAGACCAAGGAATTCAAAACATTCAGAAAGAAATAATGTCCACAGCTGAGGAACTCAGACCAATTATGGGAAGAGAAATTCCTTATTCATGGATAAAAATTCAAGATGCAATCATCAATCTAAGTGAGAACAGGAATGCAAAGTTTTGTGTGCCACTGAGAAAGTTTCCAGTTTCAGTTGGGAACTTCATTTGTAGCAACTGGAGTAGGGAAACTTTGAAGTACTTTCACGAGAAAGGACTGGTGATATATAATCATGACAGGCAAGGTTCTGAGCTGTCCAGTTGGATTTTGCTAAAGCCAGCTATACTGGTAGACATCATTATTCAACTGGTGTCGCCACTAACAGATGAAGAGGTGTATTTTCAGCGTGGTTTCAGGCGCGATTGGAATCTACTCCATGATACTGGAATGCTCACAGAATCCCTTCTAAAACACATTCTCTCCAGATGCCAAGAGAATGAAGAAGCAATGAAAGGTTTTTTGGAGGAATATGACATAATTTGTCCCCTGTTCTTCCATGCGACAAACCAGGAGGAAGAAGCACAAGTCACACACTTTGTTCCTTCACTTCTGCCAGTGTCGACAATGGCGACCGTGACAACACCAGTCTGGTTTGATGGTCCTTATGACAAGACGTTTTACGTGTTCTTCAATCGATTTCTACCACAGGCACTCTTCCAGCACCTTCTGTCACGTGCACACAGGAACAGCAAAGCAGAATTTGTTCATGGTCAGCCAGTTATATGCCAGGATGTTGGCAGGTTTTGGTTGTGGCCCAACCAACCATACAGGCTGTTACAGCTTAAGGATGAAGACATGATTGAAGTCACATTCACTTACAAGAGGTCAGTTTAATAATTTTCATGTTTTCTTTAGACAACAGAATCGTAGATTTGTATACTGCGGGTAAAGCAGCGAGGTTTTTACCATAAGAGAGACTACAGTGGGTTGCATCACTTGCTCATTAGTTTGCGCCTAAATAGGACGCATTCTGTGAAATAGTTTGCACACCGATGGATGAAAATTCCTTCAAAAAAGCGTTTGTAGTCGAAGAACCAAAACATTTGCTGTTTTGCACGTGACGCAAACAAAATTCAAAACTAAAGAATTATAAATTCTTCGGAATCTTTATCCTTTACGCAGGTATTAGAGCATTTAAACATTGGGTACTAGAGCATCCTAGCAGTCTTCTATTCGAAGGGGTATAAACGTTAGTTTCGTAACAAAGCGCGCTTGAGTTTGCGAGATTTTTTCGTGAGGCGGAAGTTAAATGGCAGCCAAAAAAGCTTACATACAGGTTTAATTTGAAATAATACTATCTTGACAGTCCTTAATCCACAGTAAGTATAACGTTCATGTTTATGAGTTCCTCGAGTGATGAATTAACTTAAAAAAAGATGTTTTTGTTGGATTACGGCCGCCATATCGGTGCCGATCTCAAAGAGGTACCAATACAGCGTGTCAATACTGGGGGAGGGATCAGATTGGGTTGGTGCTTTTGGACTAAGGATCTGCTACACTAAGCGGCGAAGAGGAAAGGGAAAATACCGTCTTCCTCATTTGCTATGGTTTGTCACCAACTTTGTCACAAAACAAATGAGCGGCATGACCTGTGAGATGAAAGCTATTAACTATTACTTGCAGAAAAATACTCATGCTAGAAAATCTTTCAAGAATTTTTCGCTTACTGAACGTAAGATTGGTGTTCTCTCTCTTTACACGATGTAGTTTCCTTGTAGCGCGCGAAGTTAGTTTTATATAAATCAGCTTTAAGGGGTGAAGTAGAGAACCTTAATTCGGGTTTTGAAAAATACCGCATGCAACAGACTTACCTCAAGTTATGAATATATGAAAATCATATATGTGAACTACGGGGTGAAGAATTATATGAAAGTAGATCAATTATTTTGCAGGCTTTCTTTTCGCAACTGCAAAAGTTGCGTCTATGAATGCGATGAGCTACTTTCAAATAAGACTTATCTCAAATTGACTCTCTTCATATTTCTCGCGGCTTTACAGCCTAAACAAAAGCAACAGCTACACAGGCTAACCCATAAATTAAGATAAAGCATTTTATCTCGCAAAGGAAAAGTTGCATCTACCTGATTCTTGGCGTGGCTGTTTACCTATTTTATTTTTTCTTACATTTCAAACAAAATTAGAGGAAGTACTTGAAACACTGTCAGTAGAGCTATGTATCCCTAACTGTTAAAAAAAATTGCCCATATTTGGTATTAAATAGCCAGACTAAGAAATGATACTCCATTTCACAGTGAGGGACAAGAGATGAAGCCATCAGCTGTACTGGCTCACATTTTCAGCATGGTCAATGGGATTTGTAAGCAACATTTTCCTTACATCAAGTTTCACTGTGGCCCATTATGCCCCTCAGATAGGTGCCCTGGACACCAAGGAAGTTATATACCACACCCTGGGGTGCAGCAATTATATTTTCGACGCCATGTGATCAATGTGTTGCCTGCCCGCCAACAAGCTGTTATTTCTTCATTCTACTGTGTTAACGACAACTTCGAAGAGCAACTGAGGGAATGGGTAGAACACTATGATGACTGAATGAAACGATTTCTAAAAGTTGGTTTTAAAAAGATATTGGGACAGTTTGTTACTGACAGGGCTGTCATTAAGAGGCGGGGACTGGGAATTTCCCCCAGCAACTATGAACGTGGCCCCCGAGTGCTCTCAAAAGAAAATAGGAGAAAAAGAAATAAGAACCAGAAGAAAAAGAATAGAACCAAAAGAAACCCCTAGCTGTTTGATTCTCTGCCTACTTGTTGTATTTACCCGGAAACTTGAAATCTTAGTGACAACCCCGTTAACTGTATCAAAAGCTGGGCATATGTACCAAAAGGGACAATGGCAGCTTATAGAATGTAACCTTAAGAGTCAGCATTAACAACTGTAGTAGGAGTTTTTATCAAAACTGAACACAATATAACCGAAACAGCAAATGATGTTGTACATGATTGCATGCTTTGCATCACTGTCTTAGAATGGTCCAGCTGTCCTGTATGGACACCAACTTTGTAATTGGCACTTGACTTTTTGATTTGTGTTTATTGTTGTTGATGTTTTGTAAAGTTAAACAAAAAAAAAAGGTTCTGCAACACCGCAGATATATATTTTATGAAAACAATTAATTCAAGTGTTGAATTAGCTACATGTACATGTATCTTAATATGACACTTCACTTCAGTATAAAAATTTACAAAATCTTTTGTTTTCCCCCTTTTCATAATTTTTGAAACAAATGTTACTTTTACAATAATAATTATACAGTAGATGACAAAATTTAGAGGGGCCAGCCATGGTTTAATTATGTAATTATATCAGTTTATGATGAGGTGGAATCCATATAAGCATTCTCAAGTAGCAGTTATGCTTAGTGAAAAGGTGTTTATCTTCGACAGATCTTACTCTAATTGAAGCAAAATATAATAATATTTAATTTCTAGACTATCTACCAGGGACATTTTATCGGCACCTACATGTACACTCTGTGGTACACATTGTCTGTTACACTGTATTGTTAGCCAAAGTGGTTGCATTACATTGGAACTAGCCAGGGAAGGATACAAATCAAGATCAGTGATCCAAGATCACTCGGATCATGGTACACATCAAATGAACTGATAAATCTCTTCCCCGGGTGGATTCATCAGATCCTTTGATGCACTACAGTCATGATAAGAAGTCAACCTCTGATCACTGATCCTAATTTGGATCACCCCAATGGAATGCAACCTTTATTTTAAGTTGAGAACTACCTGACAGTACAATGTAAAGAAAAGCACATTATACTGCTTGGGAAATGATACACGTACAGATTCAAAGCATTGTGCTGAAGGGGATTTGTTTTTCAGGTCTCTTATTCCTCTTCCAAGAGCTTTCTAGATCAATAAATTCTCGCCAAATTATTATTTTTATTAAAAATTATTTTAAATTTGTTGGAGTTTTGTCCTTTTTTAAATTTTTTTTTTTTAATAGTACAATCTTATTCTCTTCTTAACATCATTTGCTTTTTTGTTATTTTGTCTTCTTTGTTTCCTTCTTTCTTATTCTTTTCTTTTTTTTTTTTTTTGCAAAATTAATGTCATCTTGAGGTGCTCAGGAGGAAAACTTCTTACCGCAAATCCTACGTGTATAATGTACATCTAAGATTGATCTATCCATATGGTGGATTATGTCACTGATTTATAATCAATCATCCTTACCAAATGATTATGTGGTTTTGATATACACTGTAACAGTGTGCAAGCATTCTTGAATCCTGCATTTTGCAATAATTACATGTACATTAAATTTAGAACATTTCTGAAAATAGTACCTACATGATTGTACATTTTGGGGATTTAAAACAACGTACAGTACCTTCTCTTCTCCTGCATCAAAAGCTGCTTTTGTTTTTCAAAAAGACCCATCTTACATTGAGCAAATTCAGCCTGTGTTGTAAAGAAACAATACCTATGAATAAATGATGGCCATGTACCGCATAATATAATAAATTCAAACTACTTTATAAATGTACACTGTATATGGACAGTAGTCTAATTCCAGATTTGTTGATACTGGTTTGGGGGTTGTTTAACCTTTTTTTTACTGTTAGTAGAAAAACACAGTGCAGGTAGCAAGAAAGAGGAAAAACCAGAGTGACATTTCTTCTTTGGATAGGGAGATTGGCCGCCTATAATGGCAATTCACATTTACAGGTTTACGTGATACACACACACAAAAAGTTCTAACAATTTTGATATCAAATTTCACACTTGGGTCAGAGGGCTACGGGATGAACACAAAAGATATCACTTTGAGGCTCAGGGACAACAATCCATTATTTTCTATTGTTTTATTCCTCTCAAGCCCAAGAGCCTTGAGGAAAAATATATATTCATGTACATTTGACCCTCCATTATTTAAAAGGCCAGAAATCAAAGTCCTGAAATAAAAGGCCATTTGTACAATGGCATCATTTTACTACTACAACCAGAATCTTCTTCATTTTTCCATTCACATTTAAATTTGGTAATCCCAGCGAGGTTGAAATAACAAAGGTGTATAATTTGCACAAGAAAGGAAAAACCCAAAGGATTCTGGTCGTAGTAGTAAAATGACGCCATTGTGCAAATGGCCGATTGTACAAAAGATATGGAAGCTAAACCTCAGTCTATAAAGGAGCTGCCTCTCTCCCAATGAGAGTTTTCCCATTCAGTGCACCCTGTTTTAGCCAGAAGGGTGTCCAGCTGCCCTATGGACGCCCATTTTCGGAAGAAATACAAGGAAAATACACTTAATCTCTTATAGTTTTATGGGAAAACATGCCTTCTGGACGGCCAGTTTTCACTGTCTATGTTAAAGTGTCACCTCTATTAAGCAGCCATCAAGCACTTGACATATTAAGTTTGGCACCCGGTTCATGATGAACCCTGATTGAGTGGCCACCCTCCATTAAGCAGCCACTCCCCGAACGTCAGGAATGGCCACTTAAAGGGGGTTTAACTGTCACTATATTGACATTGTTCTATTAAATACAGTGTACACTTTGAACAGATTACAATATTTAGGGCTTCTGATAGGTTGTGGAAAAAAAAAGTCCAAAAAAGGTTACTTCCACAAAAACAAGGGGGGAGTCATAGAAGATTTGGGGTTACTAAGCGGCTTGCATAATAGTGCACTTCTCAGAAAAACTGTTCTTGGTTAATTAACTTAGATTGAGGAGGGTGTTAAGGTTCCATCTTGGGACTGGTTTTCTTACTATTAATTTTAATTACAGCACTTTTTCTCATTTGGCAACCTTTTTTTAAATAATTTTAACTCCTCCATTGGCAAAGATAAAAATAATAAATAAACAAATAAATACACTGTCCTAATAAGCTTAGCTAACCAAAACATTTCTCTTTAGATCCAAGCACCAGTTATCAAGTAAAGCTTCCATTCTTGCTAGGTCAGCATCTATTACAGGTGAAGCTGGTGCAGGAGGAGTGCCTGGGGATTCCTCAGGTGAAAGGGATGATAAAGACTTCTCTTCAACGTCTGGAGTCTTAGCTGCAGTTATTGTGGAACTTGATTCTAGCATTGTACAAGTTAGACAAACAAACATTTCGATCATTTTTTTTTTACAGGGTAATCCACATCCACTCCTCTTTGCTATACTGTGTATGGATCCATCGAAAGCCCCCCACCCCAACCCAGCAGTCCTATGGTTGAGGTAAGTTGACTTTTTCCCCTAAGGAAAAAAAAGTACCCCACCTCAAAAATATTCCATACAGTATGTATTAAAGGTGCATACACAACCTCCTCAGAAAAGACTTTTGACACCTACTCCTTGCGTCAGAAAATCTAATTCAAAGCTAGGGGACTGTGGATATGTAAATATGGAATGGTCCATGTAAACTATTTGATATGACAATATGCAGGTATTTACCCTGGTATAGTGCACACCCATTTACATTGTATAATATGCCGTCAAAAAATTGAATTCATTTTGGAAAAGAAAGACAAAAGAAAGGGAAAATGGCAAAACAAAAGCTTACATTTTTTTCCCATTCACAAGATAATAAATTAATGTAGACCATACCCATTCACTCCTTATCGTGATATTATTGGACACATTTTTATAACAGTGTGAATATAAACCGGGGCCACGAAGACAAAGTTGACTGGTGGATTACAGGAAAGTAACAATACATTCCAAGAAAGTTAGTAGTCAATCATAATTACCATGAAACGGAACAAACACCACGGATTGAATTCAACCAGTCACAACCTACAGATGTGACCTTATGAACAAGCTAAAGAAAGCCTGTGTTTGCTGAGTGGTCCGATAGAATGAAAGACAGATGCGAAGAACGCAAATGATAGTTATATTTTTGACTTGAGGTCATATGTTATCGCCAAGCACAGCGATGGTAGCGAAGAAATTGCTGGTAGACGAAAAAAAATAACGGCTTGTGTCAAACAATTATGTCTCTGGGGTGTTATTTGTAAAGTTTCGATTAGAAAAAGATCGTCTGGTGAAACATTTTGCTTTCTTGAAAAACATTTGCTGTTTTTACATGTACTTAAACCTGTGCTTCGAGTAACTTATTGTTTACTTACGAGCTGTTGATTGGCTTACGAACAACTTTCTTGTAATGTATTGTTATTTTCCTGTAATATGATTGGTCAACTATGTCAAAGTGGCCCTAGTTACAATAGTCACACTGTAATCTGTGGACGACACCCAGTGCATGATGCTGCCCTTCAAATGAAACCTCAGGTTTACCTCGGTGTAAAACCTGTGAAAGTTTGCTTTGTTTTCTAGGTATTATTTTCCTTTGCTCCATTCACAGGCGGCCCAAACTCATTACATGAACGCGGACGTGACTCTTGCTTGCGAGCGGTGTTGTGTTACAAACGGTTATTTACAAAGGCTTGTATGGGATAGATCGGTTTTTCTTAAAAGAGATAAAAAATGTTATGTTTTTAAATAAAATCGACGTACCTTATTGCCTTGTTGTATTCTTTGTTGTTTGCCCGCGTCTCAGGCCGTTTTGAAGCGTTTTCAGCGAGTTAGCGCTATTTTGGTGTTCCACTGCTAAGCAGTGGAACACCAAAATAGCGCTAACTCGCCGAAAACGCTTCAAAACGGCCTAAGACGTGGGCAAACAACAAAGAATACAACAAGGCAATAAGTTACGTTGATTTTATTTAAAAATATAACATTTTTTATCTCTTTTAAGAAAAACCGATAGATCCCATACAAGCCTTTGTAATTAACCGTTTGTAACACAACACCGCTCGCAAGCAAGAGTCACGTCCGCGTTCATGTAATGAGTTTGGGCCGCCTGTGCTCCATTATGTTGACTTATCAGTAGCTTCCTTGTATTTTTTGTTTTACATCACTCGGGAGTTTCACAGGTTTTTACACCGAGGATGAGCTGTTAACCTCTTTTACCGAACATTTTTTAAAATCGCATTTATTTCAAAAATAAATTTGAAATTGAAAGAATCTTTTCTGTTGCCCTTTATATGGGTGTGCGTCCTTAATTTTAGCTGTTAGTATTAATTTACCGTCTCGTAACAGAGAATCCCTTGCTATAGAGCCCTGCCCCTGAAAGGAAACTCTAAGCGATGGAGTACTGGGCAGCTGTTTAACATCTTCTTTAGCTGCCGTGTGAGACACTTCTTCTGACTTAGAACTTCGAGTAGAGACAGAAGTGCTGCTTGACGTCGACGAGGAGCTGTTGCTGTCTGTTTCAGTAGAAGCGGTCACATCATCTTTCGTTGTAACACTCTGCTCATAAACGGTGGGACACACTTGGATTTTCGGTGTTACAACAGCATACTTTAGTAGCTCTTCATACTCTCTTTGCAAAGCAGAAGAAACAGAACTACCCGGCGAATCCATGTCGGAAATATGAGGCACAGAATCATTGTCAGACGACGCCATTTTGACTGTGCTTGTCGTGAATTCAAAGATAACACTCGTTTTTATCCAGGCTTTTGATTGGGTGAAAGAATGATTATACTGCGCTCTGATTGGTTCTGATGGAAGACCGACTGTCCACAGTACTTTTACTGTGATTGGCTGCCCGACCATCAAAATGGCCGACACTGCAAAAGTTTAGCACTAAATGAATGTTTCATGTTTATCCATTTATCAGCGAAACGTTCTGAACATCCATCTGCCGTATATTTTAAGTGGTTTGGATGACGGCTTACATTGGTCTAAAATGTCATTTCTGAGCTGATCGAAGGTTGTACTGAGCACTGATGATTCGCGTTCGTGGATCGTAATTGTCAGACTAGCTTAAAGGTTAGTAGGTAAGCTTAAGTGTACATTAGATTTTTTTACCAGTTTTTACGTTTCTATAACCAATGAAAGGGACGAGGGACTTTCCCTTTTTTACGTCACAGAATTGGACACACCTCTAACTATGCCCCTCATTCAGTAAGGCCAAAAACAAAAAACTAACCAGTCATTATGCCGTCGACGGTAGACATTCGTGAATTCTAGAATTCTGCTTAAGTCTAAAAGTCTCCGTCCATTAGTAGCTGTTTCAGTGAAGCTGGACAATGGATCGGCAAGAGAGTATTAAAGGTATATGTAACTAAAAGTTCGCCAATGCAAAATACTAGAAAATACGTAATTGTAATGTACGCTTACAACGCATTACTGAACTCAAATGTGCTCAAAGGTTTCGATTTAATAATGGGCTCGAGCGCACCGTCGTCCACGATTGTTCAGGTTTTCTGTTATCGTCCGAAATTTAAATGCATTTGTGAGGTTTCAGTATTTCCAAATCCTTGGAAATCCTTGATCTGGTATTTTGAGCATCGACGACGAGTAATGTATGTTTCGTTTTCTCCATTTTTGCGCAGTTTAGAATGATGCAATTGCATCGAGAACCGCCGATCGAGAACAAGATCTCTTATACGATACGAATCATTTTCATTAAAAGTGTGGCGAATAAGTTTATTGATGCATCAGTATAACAAACTATTTAGTTGCAGCAAAGTAAATCACTGTACCTTTATACATGAGCTTTTTTTTAACTTTCCTTTTACACGACGAGTTCGAGGTACATTTACGACTAGCGCGATTTGTTTAACTAATCATCTAAGAAACATGCAATTATTTATGACGAAGAAGGCATAAAACGCGAGTCTAATTTGTTTTGGATAAGATGCTTGTTTCTAAGAGACTACTAATGTAGCTAATATTATATATTAATCTTTGTATGAATTTAGTTCGGCATATGCAATCAATTAGATTGGCACCACTGGAGCACGACGGTAGAAATGCAATGGGCCCTATTCATGTACATATAATTGCAGGTAGTCATTGTAGGTACATGTACATTGTAACCAATTTGTTACATGAAGTCCTTGTATATTTTTCTGATGTATTAGTTGAAAATAATTTTGTGATTGAAATAATGACATTGACATATTAAAAGAGATTTCTGAAGACATATAAAGGTAAAAACGAACAATAAAATCCGACGTTTTGGAGTAGTTGTGATTCCATTAGCAAGGAAAAATGTTTTTGATCGTGCAAATTACAGCATTTACATGTAAGGCGATGTGGCGCAAAAATTAACATATATGTACATGTAACAGGGTGCGAAGGTTTAATATGAAAATACTTTTACATGAGTTTGTGACCTGTGTGATGCAGGCTATGTAGGTTACACACTTGGACATTTACACAATCGTGTAAAAGGACATAAACAACAGTCCTCCACCATTGCCAAACATTGCAAGAATGTGCATGGGACGATCCCTCAGGACCTGCTGAAATGCTTTGAAGTGCTTAAGAAATGCAGGAACAAATTTGACTGTTTAGTGTTTGAAATGCTTTTCACAAGAACCTTAAAGCCAAATCTCAACATGCATTCAGACTCTATCCATGCAAAAGTATTTTCATAATCTTCACACTCTGTTATCTTAATTTTCACGCCACCTTGTGTTAAATGCTGTAATTTGCATGATCAGAAACATTTTTCCTTGATAATGGAGTTGTGACTGCTCTGTAACGTCGGATTTTATCGTTCATTTTTACCGTTTTATGAAATAATGACATTGTCCAAAATTTTCAGGCCATTACTTGGTGAAATTAAGAATTTACAGTAAGACACCAGTGTACAATGCACCTGCATTCTATACACGCATGGTGTTCATCTGATAGTGTATCCTTATGGTTAGACTGAAATTTTACATCATCACTGTTTGATGTTACAGGTTGTAATATCTTATGTACATCAGTTACCAGCAATTTAATCTTATACTTTGCTTTAGGATCGTGGCCTATCGCTGCTTGTAATTCTCTGGAGCCAGGAACATGCAAACTGATAATTCTTGAAACCTGCCGACATAATGTCCAGGAGCTCTTGTGCTTAGCACCAGAGGATTCACTCAGTTCTCCACAGCACCATTTTCCTGCCCAATTTGTTAAAGTTCAGTATGTCATAGCACTGTGCAATGAAGTCTCTCAAGAATTGCTTGATTGCAGATTGGAGCCTCTTCAAAATAACGCTATGTTTAGGATTGTAAATGTGAGTACAATACATGTAACTAAAGTAATGGTCATACAGTCAAAGCTCTGTTAGCATTACTGTCATAATCAGACAGCTCTACTTACAGCCGCCCTCACAGTACCCTGTATTTTAACTCCCATTACAAACTCTGTGTTATTGCATTTTCATAAATGGACAATTCCTGTATGCAGCCACAGAAACTTACATGGTTTAGAAGTAAGGTTTTAGGTTAGTTTTTAAGCTCCTGTAAGAGGACATCTTAAATGACATCTAACTCACCTTTGAATTTTGTACTTTAATACTGATATTAACTTGATATCGTTGTTGCATGATCACAATATATTTCTGTCAGTTTCGGTCTTCTTGTCCGGTTGCACTACAAAGTACATGTATCACTTGAATTATATGCGTGTGGCTAAAATAACACTTTCATTTGTCAGATCAACAGTATAGCCAAATACTATCAAAAACTTTTTTTGCAAATGTCAATGTTTATTTGTAGTTCAGGACAAGCCCCTGTAAGCAATCATTTAA
>CALNXI010002554.1:24827-37327 GCA_942486025.1 Porites evermanni | reverse complement strand
GTGGACAAAATTTTTGTTTGCATTCTTAATAATTACTTATCAATCTGGAATTATATTTAACCTTTCCATTTTGTTTTTTTTCTTGTTTCTTATCTTGTACAAATTTTGTTTTTATAATTTTCACAACTTTTATTTGTTAATGGTTTTAGGAGCTTTTGACTGTTTTAAGCGAGATCAGTGTCGTCTTCTTCAACACATGCATGCCAACTCCTATGATGCACGCTTCAAGGATTTGATCCTCGCTATTCAGCTGGAGGTACCCATTACTGGCAGTTTGTTAATATAAGTGTGGAAAACAAAAGACCTTCGCAGATATCTGTAAACTATTGACAAAATCCTCTGTTACATCAATAGTGATGATTATTCAGGTTTAACCTTTGTCGAATTTAAAAAGGCCTTTGATGTGAGAAATCATGAACTTCTCATTAAGAAATCTATCAATTTATAGGTTCAGCCTCTTAACAGTAAAATGGTTTACAGGGTGTGCATTGTAGGTCATATCTTACAGGCAGGAAACAATAACAGCTGCTAACAGTGAGTTCCTCAAGAATCTATCATGGGCCCTATTTTTTTCCTCATTTTGTTAATGACATGTCTTGAGTACAATCTTAAATATGATTGTTACAGGTCGTGAATAATTAGGGCTAGGAGACAAAGGAAATTGAGAATCAACCCAGGTTAAAGAAAATTTAACCTGAATTTAATTTTGTCCTGTAACACATAAATGACTCTACACGTAACTCCAGTAATATTGTTTTGTTTGTTTGTTTGTTTGTTTTTGCAGGAAAGCCTTTTGTTGTACCAAATGGGAAATCTTGAAGGATGTAAACAATTGAGTGAAGATGTGTGCAACCAAGCAGTAAAGTTCAACTCGCCCAACTACAATGTCATTGCTGGAAAGGCCAAAAGTGTTTTATCCGGTGCTTACAAACAGGAAAGAGAGTTTACGAAGGCTGAAGAAGTCTTGGAATCCTCTACAGAGGTTGGTAAATACTCTGAACACTTTTATCACCTCATGTAAGGGAATCCAAGACAGTCCTGGATTCTGGATTCCATGCCACTGATTCCAGATTCCAGGTAGTGGATTCCAGTCTTTGTCAGTGGAGCTTGGATTCTGGATTCCAATAGCTAGAGGGATTCCCGATTCTTTGAGCTGTATTCGAGATTCCAAAACCAAGGATTCTGGGCTCCCCAAGCTAAATTTTCCGAGATTCCAGATTCCACAGGCCAAAATTTCCCGTTCCAGAATCCGGATTCCTTTACATTGGGCGACTTCTAAGTAATAATTATTATGAAGGGTTATTCCATTGAAAAGTAATGATCTGGAAATTTGAAAATTTGTCGTTTTGCAGCTGTTAGAGGCAGTTGTTCCCGGAGAAGAGACTGCTATTAACCGCACGTGTGTCGCTGCCCTGTTCTCTGAGAAAGCTGCTGTTGTGGGAATCACCAAATTGGAGAGAAAGAGAATGAAGAAAGCCATGAAAGCTGTTCTAATCCATTATGGGCACCAACTTGATCGAGGTCTGAACAGGAATGCTCGTAGTCCAAGGCGATCATTAATCAGATCAATTTTGTATTACCTTCATTCTACTAGAGAAAAAGCCTCTAATCTACAGATCCCAGTATCTGGTAAAGTCATGTCACTGGTGGAAACCTTCATTCGAAAATTCAGCACAGATTTTCTTGATGACTGCCCCATGAGAGACAAAGCACTGTTTTACAATGCCCTGGGAGACTTGCACGCCCGAAAAGGAGAGTATGAGCAAGGTGAGTCACCACTGTTATGTTAATTGTCACAATCTACGTAAAAAGTGAATAGAATCCGTTACTGGACTTTTTGCATCCCTCTTACCGGCAGTGGAACAAAGGCAAGTGAAATTGTTGTGTTCTTTATGTTATGTTTGTTTTAGTTAATCGATTCAAGATACTAAGGTTTTCGTCATACCGCAGTTCTGTTCCATACATGTTTGTTTTAACTTTTATGATATCAGGCTGGAGAATACCGTTTGTATACTGAGCACAGGCTTACTTCCCTAAAAAATAAGGGTTTCTTTGTATTGAAGTCGCACTGTAACTACAATGTATTAACTATTCGATCAGGATTGAAGCAGATTCTTTCATGTTCTTTGATTGTCTCTTACCCACTCTAACAACTGATTCTTGTTGTTTATATGTACCAGTAAATGCTATTTTTATTTAATAGGGATCGGAGTTGTAACCAATGCATTCAGAATTGCGCAGGAACTTCGGCTGAGGGAAGATTCTAGTGGCTCACGTAATCGACTGACGCAGCTGTGTTTTTTGAGCGGACGTATGTCTTTTGAAGTTCCTGTGGGAAGAATGGCGGGAAACCAGCCTTTCCAAGAACCGCGATATGAAATACTGGAAAGATATCTTGACGAGCTTAGACAAGTTTAAAGATCAAGGTAGTGATAGAAGGAATGGCCTTAGTTACCACTCTTAACCATGTCTCTCTAAAACAGACACCTGTTGGATCGAAAGTACGTGTCAGTAGGGAGTTTAAGACATCACGATAGCGACGTCAACGAGAACATCTCTGTAGGCGCATCACACTTTTTGATCCAGTACTGACATTTCTTTGCCTACAACTTGAAAGTTCCAAATGCGATGCTTTATGGGTGACGTGAAAATATGACAATTCTTTTTTCTCTTCCTTAGTTTGGCTACAGTCCTTAAGATTTCGTGTTTTGTAAAATTCTGGCCTTACATTTGGCAAATTGCGTGAGTTAAAACTTGTGGAATTTGAAAGAATACGAATTCAGTTTTAATATTATTTTGCTACAGCCGCCGTCGTGGTGCCTTAAATTCTGTAGTCTAAAAGAGGTGACCTCTTCATAGAGAGTATATAATATAAAATGGATGAAAAGCGGAAGGGACTAACCCTAGGCGTTCTTGTTATGGAGTCTACTATTGTATGGTAGTGTTTGTTTAGAAAGAGGTGACTGATGTTGCTTTCCTGCTATGTCAGAGATACTTCCTTGTTACTTGCTCCTTGTTATTTAGGCCACTTATTATTTCCTTCTAGAAGGGAGGTACAGTTGTAAAACAGAGTACTTGTCTCCTTTTAAACTGCGTGCTTCAAACAGTAACTTTTGTTTGTAGTGTTTTTTTTTGTTTTTTTTTAATGTATATTTTTTGTTTCAAATCAGAGAGCGAGTGAGAGGATTATAGCCTATGAACACTGAAGGTGAAAACAAAGGGGCTTTAAGAGAGCGTTTATAGTAAATCTTGTGGACTTTTATGGACAAAGACGATAAGCTAGCAAACTAAAGACATTCATTTGCACATCTCTACTCTTTCGCTCCCAACTAAACCAAATGAAAATTAGATAAAGTAATGAAAAAACAAACAGTTCAGTTATGTCGGAGGCGTTTTCTGTACTTGAATGGTTATACCAAGATTTTGTCGATGACTCTAAAGATTGGAAAAACCGCATTTCCATAAGTAATTAATGTTTCATCTCTTCATTGCAGCTCGATTTGTGAAACTGCCACCATGTTTATGGGATCTTAAAGTTCCCTCAAAAGCACCGGCTAAGAAAGGTCAATAAAGGGGACAAGCAATGACAATGTTGTACATACCGTATGGCGCTTTTATTTTTAAGAGACAGACGTTGTCATCATTGGATATATCACCGTCCAGAAACTTTGTAAAACAATAATTCTTATCTTTTTGCAGATATAATTATTCAAAGGCGTACATGTTTTAATGTACTGTTACTACTTATTATAAGTCTTTTAAATAGGATCTTATCCGTACAAGGAAGTATTCATATGCCGTGTACATCAATTAGAAGATGTGCTTTCAATTGAACGTTGTCGTAAAATGTACACTTCAAGACCACGCTCACCACTGAGGAATTCATTTTTCATAAAACGACAAAGGTAATCCTCTGTAACCTTCTTATACCATTTTGTGGCATTGACAAATGCAAAGTTACGAACGTACAATGAATTTACAACTACCAACAAGACCTTGTGGTCTTGCCGTGTAGGCCTAAGGCCTTAAAATGCAACAATGTTTATTGAAGTACCTTTATATGATGTATATGTGCGTGTTATCGCTACCAAGTAGCCCCATTTTTATGAAAAGATCTTTTTGAAAAAAACTTCTCAAATTCATGAGAAGACGAAGGATCTGCCTCGTGAGAATTAATTGTTCGGGTTAAATCATTGTCATAGGTCTTTACGGGGTTTTTTATGTTTGCAATACAAACTAAACTTCCAACTCTTGGGACCCTGTGCATCTCGCAACAATGATATTACTACTACTGTTTGTTTGTTGTTTTTTTTTACTATATACGCGTCTTTTCTTTCTAAATTTTTTACATGTTCATATGTTATTTTGCTCTACATTAACTGTTCCTTAAAAGTTATTCCACAAGTTTAAAGTAGATAACAATGTTTTTGTACATAATTCAAATGTACCAACCACTTGCAATGCTGAAACAAACGAACCCATTGTTACAAGAACCAATAATATATCAACTTCTGGGCCGGTTTGTTTAAAGCCGTGTTAAGATAACCCAGGATTAGTTCGAAATATGAATTCAGATATGAAAGTTTAAAAGGCAAATTCAGTTTTATTCGTTTTGTCCGCAAATTGATGATTGGATGCTCTAAAAGGAATGGAGAAAACTATCCTGGAAAATGTTTATGAACAAAAGAAAAAGAAACTTGAGTTAAAATTTAACCCTGGGTTAGCGCTAATCGGCCCTAGAACAACTGGGCCCTGGTTGTCACATTTATCAAATGTTGAAACATGTAGTATATAGTATATTATAGTCCTATATCACTCAAGGTACTTAATAAATAAGTTATTTTTTCTAGCATTCTTTGATAGAAGTTTCTACTAAAAGTAAGATATATTTGAAAGTAGATGTACGATTAACAAATTAAAGAGGAAAGAGTTAACAAAGTGACCCCGTTTCTATTCCTTGTGTTGTTTATGTTAGTGTAGTTCAAGTTACGATATCAAGCCTATGCTTAATAGACCGTTTTATATTTTCCGGCAGTTTCTTGTTATTGTAATGTAAAGTTTGTTCACAAAGAGCACTTAATTTTCGCGCGACTTGACGACAGCAGGGATAAGTCGAGAGAGAAGACCCCACATCTAAACAGAATTTTAATTCGATCAACTTTCCAAGCATTTCCAGCTTCTCCAAGAAATATCCCTTCTAAGCGTTATATAAAACGTTACAAACAACGAAAGTGAACTTTGAAAAACTCTTAGGGTAACAAGCTTTCAAAACCTACAATTGTCATCCGTTTATTAATTCTTTAAGTTCGAATTAATATTCTTTAACTTGGTCCATCAGTGCCTTATTTTTATTTGTCTTGTTTAGGATTGCCACGGTCAGGGAAAAACAAAAAGTTTTCAAGATCGGGGAAAAGTCGGAATTTTTTCATAAGTCTGGGAAATTTGTGATATTCTCAAAGTCAGGGAAATATATTTACCACGCGCACAAAATCCCGTGTAAAGCTTAAAGAGTAAAACCTGTTTGAAATTGAAGTCCGGAATATTGGTGGTCTACAAAAATAGCCGAAGCAAATGTAAATTTGGATTTTTTTTATTAGTAATGTAATGTCAGTGAAAATTGTTTACAGGTTAGTTTAAAATATCAGAGAAAAGTCAGGGAATTTTTAAGTTTCTGTTGAGTAGCAAGCCTGTTGTTATTATACCATCTTCTTTGTTTAAAGCGGTTATTTTTATGTTCCACACAATTTAGTGCTAGTCACTGTTTGAATTTTGTTTAATTTCGTGACACAGCTCCTTTAATGGTGTTGCTAAGCTTGGGTCTAACTTGTCTTATCCCCAACTAGAGGTCAACCACTTTCCATTTTTATGACTCCTTTTAGACAATTTACACATGCATTTACATAGCGTTCTTATCACAAGCACCGTGATCGTTATAAGTGTTAAAACAGATGCTCCATATGCAGTTTCGGTGAGTCCCAACAAGGACAGAGAGTTGTCTATGATGACCATGCACTTCTGATCGAGGGTTGGAACTACATCACAACCTCTGCGAGCTCTTTGGTACTGCAAGCCAAAATTGTTATCTATAAGTTTTTGTTTGTAACCGATAAAAACCTTACGTGAGATCATGGATGGGACGGTATCAAAATAAGTTTGACTTATCATTTATATCTTTCGTATGTTTTCTTATTGTATGATTATTCAACTTTTAAATTCCTTCTGAATATGTTTTTCAAACAGTTCCTCTCTACTCAGCAGAGGCCTCATTGTGTCGGAGGGAGGCTGGGGAGAGGGATAAAATGAAAGCGCGCGGAGGACGATGGGAAGGGGAAGGCGAGGAAGAGAGACCTTTTCCCTCTTCCCATCGTCCATCGTGCGGTTGCTGCTTTTTTTTTTTTTGGTTATTGCTATTTTAAATGTAATACCCAGTGGGAGCCTTTGCAGATCGAGGAGAGAGAAATAGTTCTCTCTTAAGCCTCAAGGCTAGTCACTACTCGCATTGCAGCCTTTTGGTGCGTTTTCGTTATTTGTATCCATGGTTATTCTACTCTTTTAAATTCCTAACGTTAATGACTTACAACCATTTTTTCAAGCTTTAAGGCCAACGCTACTTGCATTTCAACCTTGATGCGTGACAGTAACCAGAGCTCCAGTACAGAAAGCTGTTGACTGGATTGAATATGTTCACAGGCATGGATCGGAGGAGCCAGGCACTTAAGACCTCAAAGGCAAAGTCTCTACTGGTATCAGGTGTATCTGTTAGATGTTAACTGCCGAGGTGAATCGCGAAGTTTTAATTTCATGACTGCTCCACATTCCCTGTGTGGTAACTATGGGCTCACTAGAACCAACAGAACGGTTATCCCGAGACATGTGTATATGCCGAGAGGGTTGTAACTAGAATAGACACCTTAAAATCAGGTTGCACACCTTAATATTTTTAATTTATTACACATGACAACCCTGTGCTCCTCGTAGACAGTTTATGCAAATTTATTGGACCTATTTTTCAGAACACTGTGGAAATCAAAGCAAGAGACAGCTGTGCAAGGAAAAGAGTTGCATACAGGGTTTAGCGCCGAAGTATAGTGATTAGATCTTTCAAAAACGGTTAGCTTTCAGTAATGTAATGATCAATTCCCTGTTAAGTAACCGATGTCGGCAATTAAAGCCCTTGATGGTGTATTGCATACGGAGACATTTCAAGTCCTATATACTACCTTCCGTTTTCTTTCTTCTCTTATATAGTACTCTAAGTTATTCCTCCTATCATGTATTTGTAGTAATTAAAAGATGACAATCTGATTTTTTTTTTCGCGAGCGCTCGAGAACGAGCGCGGAGCGCAAGAAAGAAAGATAAAGAACGTCTTTAGGCATCTTTGGGAAAAAATAGGTTTATTAATTTCCTCCTCATGTCAACGCCTCATGATAATAACCTCCGCGTTTGCAGTACCAATTAAATTTGGACCAATGGTATTGGAGATATAAATTGCTTGTGTCATTGGGTTAAGTTTTTTTTTTAATTAGACGCCGATATGATGAGTCGTTGAGATGATGATGACAGGATAATCGCCCTTCAGCCAATGGTAATTTGCTTTTCTCGGGAAAAGCAAGTTTAAATTGCTTCCAAAGATGTCTACGGACGGTCTATCTTCTTCTTCCCCCACCACTACCCCCTCACTTGCGCTGGCGGTCAATAAATCCCGCGCGGTTTTTATTTTTATCACGCGCGCTCGACGGACTTTGAAGGGAAAATAGAGGGTCTGTGAACAGGCTAATCAAGGTTACGAAGTACGGCCGCCTATTACTGGTTTTCACATGACGTCATCAAAATTTAAAACTAAAGAGTTATCGATGCTCCTTGACCTAAGATTTTCCTTTCATGAAGGAGTAGAGTAGCTAAAATCAAATCTTCATAAAACTTTCTGCTTCGAAAGGGTGGTTGAACTAAGCTTTTGCGTGATGGGGCATTTACCTGACGGCTGAGAAAGATGTCATGTAGGTTAAAAAGTTACTTATTTGAGGGGGATTGGTATCTGAACAGTCATTGTAGTGGAAAAAAGTATAACTTTAATGTTTGATGAGTTCCTTGAGAGGATAAATTCACTCTTTCTCTTCGTAGCAAAATTCAGCGACAGATGTTTCTGTTGGTGTGCGGCGGCAATGTTGGTGTGCATCCAAATGGACACCAACATGGCATCTACATACTGCAAAGCTCTAAAACAAAAAAATCATTTCCCCAAATAATATATTGCATATGAAAAATTGCACTGGCCTGAATCTTGGCGAGCATCCTTGCATATTTACATCCTTTCATATCCCAGATTCTGGACTATTCAACAGTCTGGTCTATTGAACGGTTTTATTTATTTTTTTGATGGCGTGACAGTGAAAAATAGCAATTTAATTTTTGACAGGCGAAGCATAATATACTTACCTTGGATTATTAAGAACCAGATGAATTTTCTGGTAGATCTCGTCTTCTTCCATTTTCTTGATATCAATCCCCACTCCCATACCAACAACCTGAGCCTGAATACGGTTGCTAAACTGGTCAGCAAACAGTGGAGTGCACAACAGCGGTACACCGTAAA
This sequence comes from Porites evermanni, assembly GCA_942486025.1. Classification (NCBI taxonomy): domain Eukaryota; kingdom Metazoa; phylum Cnidaria; class Anthozoa; order Scleractinia; family Poritidae; genus Porites; species Porites evermanni. The sequence continues at coordinate 28,733 of CALNXI010002554.1, read as the reverse complement.
AAAGCGGACTCGTATAAGCTGCTGAGCCGGTATGAGATATGAACAGTTTTGTACTTTTGATAGGCCAAAATGTCCTTTTGTGGAATCCAGGTGAAGACTTTAACGTTGGAAGGTAGGTTTCTTGGAACGTGCTCTGAAATTGAAGTTATTAAGCAAGGAGACAGGCTAAGATCTATTTTGTAAAATTTTACTTGTTGTAGGCGAGGTTTTACTTTAATTTTGCACGATCGAACCAAATACCAGTTTATATTAGTGGGCAGAAACCTGACACATCGCTTTTGAAAGATAATAAGGCCAAGTCATCCACACTTTTTCGAAGCTAGCCTAAGTGCTTTGGGGATCTCGGAAATGGGCTATTTGAAATCAACTACGTGGCTCGACGCAAGGTATACCTGAAGATAGTGTTGTGCAGGCAGTCATTTTTCCTTTTTTAATAGTAATAATTTTAACTATTTGCTCTCCATGAAGTATGCTGTTCAACGGTAGCATATTCTGCAAAGACTAATGAAGAAAATTTGGTACTTCGGACTGAAATTTTCTCAGAGGTAACTATGCTATTCTAATTTCCTTACAGAGAACTATTAAAGGTCCGAAAAACTACATAGTAAAGGCGGCATTTGTGAGATCTCTCATAATTTTTGTTCCACTTACTTTTTAGTCTCCACACAACTCTCTGTTCCAGTCTCCCGAAAGCTGCTGCTAAATGTTCCACGTGATGTTTCAGCAAAATAGCGTCTCCAAGTGTTCCCAAAGAAAATATAACCACTCCTTTATCTCCTGCTCCAGTTTAGTTACAAAGATTTCAGTTCTAAGGGCAGCTTCTTTGGTGGCTGGATGGGCAAGGGTCTGACAAATTTTGTGTCTTGCAAATATAAACGTTGTATCACTCAAATTTTTAACCAAATCCTTCTCGATCCCTGCACTGACCCATAACAATTTGAGTTGATTTACAGTAACATAGCATGGATAGCAAGAAATTGGTCTTTATTTTTTCTAATACTGACTGGAAATATGGCAAACTTTTATCGCACATAAGGCCCAGTCCTCAATGCGCGCTCAGCTTGATCTGGCGCCTGAGGATAAGTCAGTCAGAGCAGTGCTTGAAGGACTCTGAAGTAATTTCGTACTAATACGAAAGGGTGAATGGGTACCGCAGCAGTAACTAAGACCCAGTTCATGCGTCGTTCTTCTGCAGTACCTGAATTATTCATGAATAAAGTTAAACAAAACCACAGCAAAAGCACGATGTCTAAAGGTCTGTCGTGCTATACCCGGCCCGACTCCGGCTCTTGGTCATGCTTGGTTGAGGTTATTGAAGTGGATACAACGACGCGAAAACAGCTAAAAGTTCATTTCGTGGGATTCAGTCACGGATACGATGAGTGGCGTGAGTACGATAATGAAAGGAATTACTTTCCCTTCGTTCGGTGGAAAAAAATGTTTTTCCCAGCGGACGGAGGATAGAGGCAACATTTTTCACGGGCGATTGTATCGTTGCATCAAGAGAAAGTTGTGGGCCATATGTATTCGGTGTTAATGCATGAAACTCAGTGATCTCAGTGAATTTTGCCACTTCAAGGGCATAGACGAAATCAGCGCTTGGCGCGCGTTTCAAGGCGTCAGAGGCGTGCTCTGTGCTAAGACATGCTACCCTTGGATACTGGGTTAAACACACTTGATTTACACGTCGGCAGTTGCTTGTCGTCACCAACCATTTCCCTCACCAAATGCCAAGGTTTACATTGCTCGGTACGTTTTGCCTGTATAGTGTTTTCTCAGGCCCTCACGACCTTGAACTCTGGAGTATCTGAAACGAACGATCGGGAACGGCGACTTCACCCGGATCTCACAACACTTGGCAAAATGGTCGGGCGGAAAATAGGGCTCAGGGACTAGATAAAGCTTTAATGAGAACTTTCGAATGGTCAAAACATTCTTTAATTTTTAAGAATAGACGTTAGTTTTAAACTACTCCATTAAGCGGACTCTTAATTATGCCCCCTATCAGGATTAAGTGGATATTAAGCCGTGCCCCGAAATTAAGGTCTGATATTTTCCTTTATAACGAAACCGTAGTCAGGGAAACTAAAAAAAAATGTATTCCAATTGGCTAATTACTGTTGTTAAAAACCTCTATTAAGTGGACACCGAACTGAATTGACAATAGTAGCATTGAATTACGTCCTTGAAATACGTAGTGTAGTCGATTAATAAACTTAGATAAATCAATAGATTTAGCTGTCAATAAACTGCATATGTGTACTGATTAGACCAATAGCCGGCCGTATGATTGTCATCAGCAATCGCTGTTCACCTAAAAGTCTTGCACAAAGTACAGCACAGCTCCCTTTGCTTCCTTAACAAAATGGACTTTTATCACTCGACGGTTTAGAGTAACCGTTGCCGGAATGGTAATCGTTAATAGACATTGCGCAATTTTTACAAACCTCTATTAAGAAGTACGCGAACACCCTCCAATACAGCCCTTGTCGTGAATAATAAGAGTGATTATATCCCTCAGTGGATCTCGTCCTACCTATTCTTTATAATTAGTCAGGTGGTACAAGTTTGTTTGTTTGTTTGTTGATAAACAGGCCTAGCATTGTCTAAGAAAAACCTATTAATGACGAGAAAAAACACACACAACGTTTCCATAACAATTGTTTGATTGTTAGGGTGTAAAATCAAAAGTAGGACCAGCGTTTGGCCCCACATCAGGATCTCCATTATCATCAATAGGCGTGGCCAACAAGTTTCTCAAATGAAGGTCAACAGAAAACATGAGACCCAGGGCATCTTTTAAGGTCTCGGGACGGCCGTTGAACACGTTTTCCAGCGATTTTAGGAGCTTAGTGTAAACCATATTGAACCTTTCTGCTTGCCTGTATGCATTGGACCCTTTCTTGTACTTAGACATTCGAGGATTAGAAACCATCGGCCAAATACCTTCTGGATCAAAAGGGATCTTAGAGCCGTTGAAGTAGTATGTGCCATTACAAAGCTATAAAATAAAGATATAAGGCGCTATCGTTACATTTGCTAATACATGGAAAAAGGACGAATTGACTAATAGTAAGGGGTTAAATTAAATAGAACCAAGACCGTTCTGTATGTCAAACGCGAAGGATGAGCTAATAAGCCACAACAAGCAAGGATCATACAAGTTACATATCACTAATTTGTCTGGCGTTCTACAAAATAATAGGCAAAAAAATATGGTTAAAAGTTTGCGCTCGTATCGGCCAGGTGAAGTATAGCAGACTGGCTTAAATGAGGGAGGAAGCAGGGGGATAGGCTATAGCCTACCTTCTTTCAGGAAATGGCAATGACAGTGTTACAGAACGAGAAATTTTGAACCAATTTCATCGTCAAGGTAGACAATTATGGTTGCGAATGATGCCGAATACTATTGCATGAGTCCAAGTACAATATGTGCAAGAGTTAATTAGGTTTGCATGACTGGGGGGCATTTTAACTACATACAGTGAAACCTCTCGATCCTTTGGGGCACTTCCACTCCAGGGACACGTCCATTCAAGAGGCCAAAAAAAAATTCCTTTGAATCAGTTACCTCTGTTGAAGGTGCATCTATGTTCAGGGGACAATAGTTCTGGTCCCGAGGGTGTCCCCTGAATGGATGCTACACTGTTTCCCTTTCGTGTATTTCTATTCTTATTAAAAAAAACATACCTCAGTGTAATCTATCACACTGTCGTCTTCGCTGCCGTCTGGAGACGTGTCTGTCAAGACCACTTGAATCTCGTGTTTTTCGGCAACCGAGTAGAACAGAAAATAATGCGAAAGGTCCTTCCTACTTCCAGTATCCCAGGCAACCGGGTTACAAGGAGAACTACCTTCACCCTGTTCAATAATTTTCTCAATGGCTTCCACGGCTGTGAAGTAGTC